>JAOTOL010001062.1:0-35000 GCA_034440575.1 Imbricaverruca yamaguchii | reverse complement strand
GCAGACTGACGTGGTAGGGGTCGTGGAGTACATGCCAGAAGTTGGCGACAACCCTGCAAGAACCCTCGGGACTATGGCAGGGGGAGTATGTGCCAGACTGTAGCGACCACCCTATACGGACCCTCAACGCCATGACGAGGGGGAGTACGTGCCAGTAGGTATCGACCACCCTCTACGACCCGCGGCGCCATGATGAGGGGGCGGAGTACGTGCCAGTAGGTATCGACCACCCTTTACGGACCCTCGTCGCCGGCGACGCTCGTCAGCCGTACAGACCCTTGACAGCTCACTGTCAAGGGCCTGTCCAACCCTTGACAGTTAACCTCGTGGGTCCGACAGCATGGACCTTTTGTTGTCTCCTTTGAACTAAAAATAGCATGGTTGGTTGATCTGTGGTGATTTCAAGGTAGTAGGTCTCGCCCTTGGGGTGCAGGGCGGCTACACGAAATGTCCATGCTTTCTAAGCCTCTGGGACAGTCGGGCTGACAAACAGCACTATGTACAACGCGACTGGCCATCCAGACATGCACTTGAACCTGGCTCCCACAACGTGCAGTCACGCCCCCTGGTTGAACCACAGAAAATCCTACTTCCTACACTCCGTAACAAACTCGGTTTGATGAAAAATGTGCAAACACTGGATAAAGAAGAACGAGGATTTGTATTTTTGGGACAGAAATTTCCTCATGTGAGCAGAGAGAAGCTGAAGGCTGGTGTATTCGACGGTCCTCAGATAAGGAAGCTCATGAAGGATACTCGATTCGAAGAATATCTGGAACAGTCTGAGCTCTCTGCATGGCTGGCCTTTAAGTCAATCATCACCAACTTGCTGGGTACTCACAGAAGTGCGGAATACGCGAATGTCGTCGATGAGTTGATGAACAGTTTTCAGCAACTTGGTGCTCGAATGTCGGTAAATATGCACTTCCTTAGGTCCCATCGATATTATTTCCCAGATAGCTGTGAAGATTACAGTGAAGAGCAGGGATAACGCTTCCACAAAGACATACTGGTGATGGAAGAACGCTACCAAGGTCGGTGGGATGTGAACTTGCTGGCGGACTGTTGTTGGTGCCTAAAGATGGATGTCCCATCTGCTCAACACAGTCGGAAGTCCCTGAAAAGACCATTTATTCCGCAGTAGTGTGTACTGTGGAGATGCGCTCTGAAGACAGTTGTGGTCCATCTGTTTGGAGTTTGAAGCTTTATTTATGCTTCTGACGGATTCACTAGTGAACCAGTCAGAGCAATGTTTTGGTTCATATGAGTGAAATCACATATTTAAAACATCGAGCTAATCGAGCAAAGCGGATACCATTTTCGGAATCAACATGAAAAACTGACCTAAAAACAGCTGAGACACCCTTGACCTTATAAATCACGCACACCAGTCTTAATGTTGTACGTTGAGACCATTTGTCCTGCTCGTACCACACCGTTTGTCAGGGTTTTACGTCACCTAGACAGGCGGGTACTTCAAACCTAGAAAGGCGTGTTAATTGAAATCATAATTGAGCTTTCGGACCCGAACATTTTTGGCACGAAGAACTCCTGGCCCTCACACAGCTTGCCTTTTCACGTTACCCCATGTTTGGCATTTGCTCCGAAATACGAAAGCAGCTATTTCCTGAAATTGTTTGTATGATAAGAACGGAACTGCTTCGTGTGGAATAAGAATGGAACTGTTTCGTGTGTTAAAAGAGTGGAACTGATTCGTGGAACTGATTGCAACATTGTACGAGTGTTGTATGGGGAGCCGACGCTAATTCCAGTACCTGTACGCCTATGAGTTGTTCGTAATTTGATTCGTTGGTATGTTTTCCAATCTCCTAGCCGGCTTGTCATTCACACGTTGTCTGAGGAACTGACAACCCCGATATATATGCGATAATAATGGATGAAACATTTACGTTAACCATTCATGTCAGTGTTACAACCCTTGAGGAGATTGAAATCCATGATACCTTCTTGGATTATGGAACAACAATTACATCTACTTCGACAACAACTATCCAACCACGCAATTATCTGTTCATGTTGTGTTGCAGTTGCCATTGTCAATGATCGTTACATGGCTGGAGATCCCGGGTAGGTCGGGGGTGCAGACCACTCCGGTTCATTACCATGCTTATGTTAGGTTGTCATATTCCCAATTCAGTCTTAAAATATGTCATGAAAATAAAGCCCCGGAAGCCCCTGGTTTGGGCAGAGACCACCAGCCCTGGCGACGCCAATTAAGAGGGTCATTTTTGTTCGGCGGTGTGCCTTCATGACTAATTCTGACATTATATGATGCTACACATACGTTAGTTTGCGAATGATGACAGTCTATGCAATTTGCATGGTATCTTTATGCCGGTGTTTCTCCTGTGCTTGTCGCCAATTGGTTCTGAGACTGGGGGAAATATTAAAGCTAATTATCTACACTATGTTCTTTGTGTGGCATCTTCCTCGTAGTCCAGCATCAAAGGCATTGTGATGTCTGTGCCATGGGGACATTTTATTGGCTGCATTACAGATCTCGTCAGTGTTTTTTTTTTTTGTAATGCATGATCCACTTCCACGCTGCTCTGAGCTGAGGGCCTGACCTGACCTGACCTGACCTGAGAGCCTGACCTGACCTGACCTGACCTGACCTGAGCTGAGGGCCTAACCTGACCTGACCTGAGCTGAGGGCCTAACCTGACCTGACCTGACCTGACCTGACCTGAGCTGAGGGCCTGACCTGACCTGACCTGAGCTGAGGGCCTAACCTGACCTGACCTGAGCTGAGGGCCTAACCTGACCTGACCTGACCTGAGCTGAGGGCCTAACCTGACCTGACCTGACCTGAGCTGAGGGCCTAACCTGACCTGACCTGACCTGAGCTGAGGGCCTGACCTGACCTGAGCTGAGGGCCTAACCTGACCTGACCTGGGCTGAGGGCCTGACCTGACCTGACCTGACATGAGGGCCTAACCTGACCTGACCTGACCTGAGCTGAGGGCCTGACCTGACCTGACCTGACCTGAGCTGAGGGCCTAACCTAACCTGACCTGAGCTGAGGGCCTAACCTGACCTGACCTGAGCTGAGGGCCTAACCTGACCTGACCTGAGCTGAGGGCCTAACCTGACCTGACCTGAGCTGAGGGCCTAACCTGACCTGACCTGAGCTGAGGGCCTGACCTGACCTGACCTGACCTGAGCTGAGGGCCTAACCTGACCTGACCTGAGCTGAGGGCCTGACCTGACCTGACCTGAGCTGAGGGCCTAACCTGACCTGACCTGAGCTGAGGGCCTAACCTGACCTGACCTGAGCTGAGGGCCTAACCTGACCTTACCTGAGCTGAGGGCCTAACCTGACCTGACCTGACCTGAGGGCCTGACCTGACCTGACCTGACCTGAGCTGAGGGCCTAACCTGACCTGACCTGAGCTGAGGGCCTAACCTGACCTGACCTGAGCTGAGGGCCTAACCTGACCTGACCTGAGCTGAGGGCCTAATCTGACCTGACCTGACCTGACCTGAGGGCCTAACCTGACCTGACCTGAGCTGAGGGCCTAACCTGACCTGACCTGAGCTGAGGGCCTAACCTGACCTGACCTGACCTGAGCTGAGGGCCTAACCTGACCTGACCTGACCTGAGCTGAGGGCCTAACCTGACCTGACCTGAGCTGAGGGCCTGACCTGACCTGACCTGACCTGAGCTGAGAGCCTGACCTGACCTGACCTGACCTGAGCTGAGGGCCTAACCTGACCTGACCTGAGCTGAGGGCCTAACCTGACCTGACCTGAGCTGAGGGCCTAACCTGACCTGACCTGAGCTGAGGGCCTAACCTGACCTGACCTGAGCTGAGGGCCTAACCTGACCTGACCTGAGCTGAGGGCCTAACCTGACCTGACCTGAGCTGAGGGCCTAACCTGACCTGACCTGAGCTGAGGGCCTAACCTGACCTGACCTGAGCTGAGTGCCTAACCTGACCTGACCTGAGCTGAGGGCCTAACCTGACCTGACCTGAGCTGAGGGCCTGACCTGACCTGACCTGACCTGAGCTGAGGGCCTAACCTGACCTGACCTGAGCTGAGGGCCTGACCTGACCTGACCTGACCTGAGCTGAGGGCCTAACCTGACCTGACCTGAGCTGAGGGCCTAACCTGACCTGACCTGAGCTGAGGGCCTGACCTGACCTGACCTGACCTGAGCTGAGGGCCTAACCTGACCTGACCTGAGCTGAGGGCCTGACGGTTCCCTGGTCTTGTTCACATTATTCGTTGGGCTGTTGTCTATATATGGGAGTGAAATGTAGGTGAATCTTTCTTTTGTTTTCTCGTAGAACTGACGCTGTCTGTCTGTTGGCTTATCTGCCATCTAACACGCGCCCTGGGGGGGGCACCGCCACAATCCGCCCACCCCTCCGGTTTTTCGTAGATAACTTAAGCTTTTGTGTACCTGCTTAGAAATGGCCGGCGCATTGCTTAAAGTCAGAACAATGAAAATCGGCCGACAATTTGTCAAGTTAAGGACCGTTAAAATAAAAACAATTCGCAGCACCAGACACAAAAGCCGGCGCTGATGCGCTTCCCGTATATTGGCAAAAGGGAAGTGTTCTTGACAACACTAGCGACTTGCTTGATGCATATTTTTATGCTATATAATGTAAAAGTCATGGTAGGTTGCCGAGGTCAAGTCAGGTCAAATTCATGACAGGCTAATGGAACCAAACTTGGTCAACTGGAATGTTGCCATAAATGCAAATGACTGTCATGCGATTGATGTAACTTTACATGTTACTCCCTACACATCCCGAAAGCTACTGTTTGTCATTGTGTGCCTAAGCGTTTCCATACTTTATTCATGCATTTCACTCATCTTTTTGCGAAGCCGATTGTGCCGAGACGCCCAACGGAGCAGTCTGGTTGGCAGCCCGGTTGCGGTAACAATGGCCTAATAAAGTGGTCCTATATAGGTGAAAATTGTGTTATTTTGACCTCATTTGACCTTGAAGATATTGACCTAAGGTCATGACATTTGCACACAATAGTCTTAGCTATTGTGCCCATCCACCCTGTGAATTTTGTTGCTCTAGACGTAATAGGAGCCGAGATCTTAGGGGGCGGAATCCACCCACCCCCTCCAGTGCGCGTCATTTGCAGAGGCCCCCCAGGGCGCGTGTTAACGCAGTTGATGACCTTTTGGGTCGCCCATTTAGACTGAGCAATTCTCAAACTTCGGAGAGCCCCCTATTTTAACACATATTATTTGACACTATTAATTTGCAACAAAGTTTTGGCACGATGGTGAGATGATCCGACGATGTTCCAGACAACCGGCAGCATGTACTGCATGCCCAAGAGCTCCGGTAGCTCGTGGGTGCCAACCACATTTTCGGTGATGAACAAGGATGCCCTGAATGTACGTATTTTGCTTGCATGTCGATTTCACATTGTCCGAGTGGCATGTGAGTGGCATGTGGCATGTGGCATGTGAGCGGCATGTGTGCTCAATTATCAAGCAGCACAACCCTACTTGATCTCGACTATGCCTACGCGAGCATGAACTCCACTTTTCGAGACGATGCTTTATCGCTCTGAACGTATTACCAAGCGGTGCGTTCCACGAAGCTTCCTACCTTGCAAGCACACACGTAGAAATTGTCTGGAGGTAATCGCGGACAATGAGTGGCAAGGTTCGCGAATATCAAGTTAGCAACGAACGCTTTGTAGCAGTATCAGCTAAGCCGTTCCCAGAGATGCCCACGTGGCTCGGGATCCAACATAACACCACTCTTTTACTTGTATGGTACACAGCGGTAAGACGATTTATAACGTCACGTAAAATGGAATTTGATGCGTTGAGTGTTCTAATCGCCAAAAGGCTGCTCAGGGAATCCGTTGAAATAATGCTCAGTGGATCACCCGGTACTTCAGTGAAACAAAAAACTTTCAACATGGGAGTAAGTTCGGAGGACATACGCATGCGCTGGCAGTAAAAAGAATATTACTGTAGTACCCGTGATTAACGCGCTGTCGACGCCGGTCACCTTTCTGGATCCATCGGTGTATGTTGCGACGGATACAGTATAACGCTCAACGTGCCCCATGTCAAGTGCTCTTAATTCGCGTGGGCGTTCTGTTCTCCATTAAGGCGAGAGATATACCCACTTTCGGAGTGATCACTTTTCGGGGAGGAGTTGGAATGGACTCAGTTCACCGAACACCCGGAACTGGAGATCGATCTCATAAGAATTGTTGCATTAGCACTCCATGCGGGACTGGTTTCATAGGCCGTTCGTTCGAGAGCACCCTCCGTGGGATACATGGAAAATTGTGGTGCGAAAATGCTTGGACATCAGCTGGGTGGTCAGTATATTGCTGTAGTTTGCAGGCATGTCGCACACTAGGCTGTTCATGGTGCAGAGAGAAAGAGTGAAAGCTCCTGAACTTCCGCGAGAAGACTTGCTGCTGGAGATGCAGGAAGAGCCCTTGCGAAGAGTTGAAGCGCAGAGTGTGGGGAACTGCATACAGGGAACGTTTGCTCGGCAAACAAGCTCCGTCATAAATTTAACACGCCTAGTCAAGCTTTGATCAAACCAGCGGCCGGCGTACCAGGAGCAGCAAAACTCGGTCTGTTGCATAGATCGCACGAGCCACACATGTCAAACTATTCCGAATTTTTGCACACTAATCTCATAGCGTTTTAGGATGTTATCGGTATGTCAAACGTGTGTTGAGTTCCACCCCTAGAAATCTGATTACCAGTTACACCGGAATCGTCTGCCCATACAGTAAGACTTTCATGTTGGGACATAGGCGGCGGCAACAGAAGTACACGATAAGAGTCTCCGCTGTGGAGACATAGAAACGTCTTCGCCGACTTCAGACGTCGCACTGTCCTACTTCTCCAAACGTCTGATGGGCACCTGTAACGGTTCTTCCATCAGCGGTGTCTGTGAGGCACATGATCATATAGCGAAATCGTTCACATATATGGATCACCCACCGTTCAGAGGAAGCGAGTCCCCAATATCGTCGATCATTACCCTGAAAAGGATCACACTCAGGACGCTCCCTTGCTCGACTCTGTTCTCTTGGACAAACCGATTTGAGATGCAGTTGCCAACCCATACACGAAAACAATTATTTTATAAGAGGATTTGCAAAGAGGTGCCAAGTGCCTTCACACTTCATGCTTGTGGATCTTCAAAAGGATTCACCTACGCGACGGAATGTAGCCACAATAGGCCTTTTCGATGCATATAATACAGCACCTAGATATCGACTCGTCTTAATAGCGTGGCATTCTTCGGTGTGAAGCGTTAAAATATGGTCAATGGTGCTCCTTCTTTGGCGAAAACCGCAGTGCAGCTTAAGAAAATGTTGTTTTCTCGAAACCATGTAGAGAAGTTTTGCTCCCCAAAGCTTTTTCAGACATTTCCCCACTTCGTCTGAGGTAAACTTCCATAAGGTACGTGAATAGACTACGGACCTCAGCGTTACGATAACCCCGGGATAATTGTTTCACCAGCTCGCAGCTTCCAATTTCATACCTCTGGTCTCACATCTCTTGACACGCACCTCCAAAGCCAGCACTTCTATGTTGAGCTATTAGTCGAACAACGGCCATGATGCTTGAGACGTTAATAGTGCAGCGGGATACAGGTATTAATACAAAAGCTTCATTTTGACAGGTCAACAATCTCACCCTCACCCTATATCTCTACCGACATGGCCAGTCCGGCAGAGACCAGGCGTACCTTAGTACCGACGTGTGGTGCAGGGCAGGGCAGAACAGGCCGGGCCCGCCTGAGGGGCGACCGCCCGGGGGCGACCGCCCGGGGGCGACCGCCCGGGGGCGACCGCCCGGGGGCGACCGCCCGGGGGCGACCGCCCGGGGGCGACCGCCCGGGGGCGACCGCCCGGGGACGACCGCCCGGGGACGACCGCCCGGGGGCGACCGCCCGGGGGCGACGCCCGTCTCAAGCGCCCGTCGACGAGAGAATGAACGAGTGCCTCTCGCGGCGCGTCCGGAGTGACAGACAGTACGTCGTTACCATGTGACCAACACGTCACTACTGACCGCGTGGCCCGGGTATCGGCCCCGAATCGAGAACAATGGCTCGCGCTGTCCATCTGACACACGTCAGCTCAGAGTCAGATATCAGAGCCGCCTCTGATGGCATCCAGAGACTGGCCTTTGTTAGGCTCGCGCGGTATCGGGGGTCGGACAGTGAGCTGTCCGCATTTCGCAGGGTGTTGCTTAACAACAACTGACTGGCAGACGACGGCACTGTAGCCTCTGTCTGGCGACACAGCGCCCGACACTCTAGCGACATGCAACGTGAAATTCGCCACAGCCCACTGACAGCTGGTATAGACATCATTGACACACCTGTCCATAGGGCTCCTACATCACCCACTGACGTCACGTCACTTCACATGGCATTCACCATCTGACGACGACGGCGGTGCGCGCCGAGGTACTGGGATCACCTTGGCTGTGACCGGGACGGCCGGTGGCTGTGGCCGGAAGCCAGGGCGGGCAATGTCCACTGGCCGACCTCGTCTGGGCGTCGGCCGATAGGTATGCGACGGAGGGACACAGGGTACGTGCCGCATGCTTGTCGGGACCGGAACGGAGTGGGTAGGGGGATGAATTTAGAGGATTTAGACGCCCCGAAAACTAACTTCGTTACAACCAAGACAGCCTTCCATGCACAAGTTTCCCTATTAGCTTATCTAAAGCAGTTGTCCAAAAACTGGACGATAATCCAGGGGGATCAAGCCGCGTTTTCCAGGTTTTAAGAGTGGGACCATTGCAGCTTCCCTCAAAGATGGAGGATACTCGCCATTCATCAATATGTTGTTAAAAGCACGTAGAAGTTCCACAACCGCAGAGAAAGGCAGGTGTCTCGACAGCTCATGGTGCACCCGGTGCAGCTCATGGTGCATCGGATCCGTCGGCGACACTACGTCACGAGTTAAGTGATGATTCCACCTCACCCTGGGTAAGACACCGGTCGCACAACAGGTGCTCTGAAGTGGAGAAGTCCGTCGAAGTCTATTCGTAGCGGGCTTTGTGGCGCGTAGATTGTGGTTTTCCTCGGCCTACACGACTAACATCGGCTAGCGCACAACCAAGCTCGCTGGCTGTATCAGCGGGGTGCGCCGCTTCGTGGTGGCCAACTATCAACGTGGGAAGCGAGCCTGCACTGGATCGACCAGAGGTGCTTTTGATACGAAACCAGACCAGGCAGGTTGGTGAAGATCGATTATGTGTGCCGACATACTTACGCCATGGAACACGCTTGGTCTCTCGCAAAGTGCGTCGGGCGATGGTCCGAGCTCGCCTATTTAGTTGACGATGGTGCGTCTTCGAACACGGATAGTGTCGCGCCATTCCCCCTCCCACTATGGTGATACTTGAGGAGTGCGATACCCAGGTGATACCCAGGAGTGCGACGCGCAAGTCAAGAGGTCCTGGGGATACTTGAGGCGCATACCAACAGAAGTGCAGTGAAGTCGCCCACTGGTAGTGGCAGAGATCTTGGTTCCAGACAGAAGGTGGCTTCAGCCACCTCCTGGATTCTACCCGGGTCCGCTCTCTTAAAATCCCACCGCTGCGGGCGCGGGCCTAAGGCTGCCGTCCAGGTAACTTAGCCAGATTGAGAAATGATCGCTCCCCAATGGATTCCAGTCCACCGTCCACTCGAGGCATTCAGCTACCGGTGGGCTGACCAGGCTGAGGTCTAACGTGTAAGTGATTTATGAGGGTGTGTTTAGAAGCAGGGTGGGAATTAAGGCACTTCTTAAGAGATTTCATCTCTTAAAACATTTTTGCACTCCGGATTCATACTAGGTTGAATGGGCTCCACATGCGCTCCGACACAAACGTGCAGAAGGAACAAAAATACCACTAGAAAACGAATACAAGATTGAATAAAACATCCACCAAGCATGTTATTATACTTACGATTACCAAATAAACTAGCCACTTTTCGTACCATCAAGCACACAGACAACACCCGAACACATACCACACCACACCACAGCCAGCGGAAATGCCGACCACAACGCGCCAAACCTCGCGCCTGCGCCTTCGACCACAACGGTCGAATTCGTGGCGTCCGATCGCTACGAATTCGACCGATGCGTCTCCCCTCTGATACCAAATTTGTTCCCGGTTTTGCACGCCTGCACCACGGTCAAATCTGAAGCTACGCCTCTTACCGAAGCACGAGAGATTGCAACGGAGGAGGACGTGAGACGTGAGGAGTGAAGGAGGAGAGGACGACGCCAGCTTTGGGACCACAGCGCGGACGGGCCCGGAAGAAGACGCCACCTGCCACCAGCCAACTGCCACCTGCCACCTGCCACCTGCCACCCACCACCTACACCAACACATACGTATACCCACTGCCAGAGAACACAAGCACCGCTCCAAACCCAACCTCCACTTACAAACACTACCCTCCCGCTCGGTTAACCTATTTTCAGCTACCTTCAACTTCAAGCTTCTGCATCTACTTCTCAGCCTTCTCTACCACCTCGCTTTACACCATCGTCTACAAGCTTTCTACCGGCATCTACGCGCTCTACAATACCTCTACATCTACCTCTACAAGTCCTCTTCAGTGATTCAGTGCAGTGCCTTCGTCTAAACTTCAGCTACATCTACCTTCAAGCCAGCACTACTACAACGTTAGTCCGGCGGTGCTGCCACTCCCCCCACCCAGGAACCCCCAAACCCCACCCGATCTTCCCTCTAGTGCCCTCTGCACGATCTTTATCTGATCTGTCTATCCGTGCTCCCTTCAAGCATAGTTTCTGATTTCTTTGTGTACTCTTCGTCTTTATCTGGCCCCTCTGTTACACCTGTCGGGCTCTCGTCACGCCCTTCTTTACCCTCCGCCAATTTTAGTCAAGTGTACCGTGTGTCACGCACCTGCCATCTACACTCTTTTTCCAACACCACAAGACAACAAACCTCGACCAACACCAACACGAACATGATCACCACCGAACAAACACCCACGGGAATTTTTTTCACCTGCCGCCGGTGGGACGGGGAGCCAATGAGCGCCCTGGACCCCTGGCTAGTGGAGGGAGAAATCTCCCAATACACAGGGGCGCCCCTACACGCCAAACCACTAAGATCCGGGGCGCTCCTCATACAGGCAAACGATACAACTGACGGCCATTTTCTCACCAGAATCAAAAGCATCAAGAACACACCTATCACTATCACACCAGCCACACACCTCAACAACAGCCAGGGGACTATCCTGGCTCGTGAGCTGGTCGGTAAACCGGCGGAGACGCTGGCTCTCAAGCTTGGGGGCCAGGCTGTCTCCGCCGTGTACCGGCCGCCCCCGAGGCCGGGTTTCACCACAAACCACTTACTGATACTGACTTTCACCACGAGGACTCCACCAACACACATCAAAGCGGGGTATCTACGGTACCCCGTCACACCTCGCGCACCCCTCCCGCGGCGCTGTAAGCGTTGTCAGCGCTACGGTCACTCCGCGGGGGGGTGCCGCGCCAACACACCCACGTGCGGCCGCTGCGCACAACAACACAACACCGACACGTGCAACAGCGGCGAGCTGTGTTGCGCCGCCTGCGGGGGGGGGGACCACACGGCCTCGGATGGGTCCTGCCCTCGGTGGATGGCGGAGCGCGAGGTGCTCCGCCGGATCCACCTCGAGGGCATGGACCCGTACCGGGCCAGGGCGTCAGTCCTGGACCCGCCGCCGGCGTGGCCGGCTTGTCGCACACAGCCGGGCACACAGCAACAACAACCACCACCACACACACACGACCTTTACCCGCCTCTAACAACACACTCACAACCGGAACAGAACATAAACACCAACGCAAAACAACCACAACCACAGGACAACCGAACACCACCCGCAAAACCAGACCACCAACATCAGGACCTTCAAGCCACCGTCAAGCACACCCAAACCTATCTACTCCAACCTACCACCCACCACCGCCACCAGAACCACAACCAGCATCCGGAGCATCCCCACACACCACACACACACACTGGACAGACCACCTACACCACACGCACACACAGATCAGTACACAGACCCGGAGGAGCAGACGGAATGAGAACACAGAGCAACCGACTCAGACAACACGACCCCCCCCCCAAACGCGACGCCACCAACTACTCAACCACGCAGGCCAACCAAGAGCACAACCAAACAACAACCATCACCTAAACGCCCACTCACCCGCGCTAACACATACAAACAATGAACAAAATAACACAATGGAACACACATGGACTCATTGGACACTGGCCTGAATTTAAACATTATGCACTACAAACAAACCCTATAGCACTATGCATTCAAGAAACACACTTCAAACCCCACGACCCATATCACTTTCACATTCCTCAATACACAATACACAGACACGACACACACAACCCACACAGATCAGGCGGTGTATGCACGTGCATTAGGAGCACGACCCCTCACCGCCTGATACACTTCGACACCACGGCAGACATACTACTAACTGAAATTTATGTGCACAACGTAGCTTACACTCATCAACATCTACGATCAACCCTCGCGGAACACAGAAACTCTTTCGGAATTAAATAAAGCGCTTGGCCAAATTCGCACACCTGTCATTCTCACCGGAGATTTCAACTCACACCACCCCCTATGGGACACCCGCACAACACAACCTGATCACAGAGCACACACACTCACCGCAATAGCCACACAGCATAATCTCACAATACTCAACACCGGCTCACCAACCTACCTAGTACCTATCAGCTCCCTCCTGCCTACAACCCCAGACGTCACCCTTGCCTCTTCCCGCATAGCCCTCACACTGTACTGGACATCCGACCCTGACCCACGCTTTAGCGACCACGCACCCATCACCATTACCTTTGACCAAATCCCGACCACCGGCCCACCCAACCCTCAGCCAGGCCGGTGGAACCTCAAAAAAAGCATCCTGGAACCCTTTCTCAGAATCCTTAGCAATCCAAACAGCCCACAGACCCCAACTATCACCAGAACAATTCGCAGACATCAAACTTCGCGCGGCTCCCTGGTGGCATGATGACTGCCACCGGGCGATCCGCGCGAGGAATCATGCACGCCATGGATACGAAAGACACCGCACACCAGACACACTAGCAACATACAAACAACTCAGAACACAATGTAAGACCATCATCAAAGACGCAAAAAAAGACTTCTTGGAACACATTCAGCACTAAATTTAATAGATTTACACCCCTAGGTGAAATTTGGACACTTTTGAAAACATTTCAACACCGACAACGACCCCCAACCAAAGCCATCACACTTAGACACAACAACAACATCACAACAGGCCCCCAAACAATAGCAAACATATTCGCAGACCATTACCATCTTAGATCATCTACACTGGCACGAAACTCCCCACCCCCAATCAGACACACACGCACACACCTCTACAACACGAGATTTACAATTACAGAATTACGACTAGCAATCACACAGACATCTGTACATCTGACATCTGTAACACATCTGTAGGACCGGACAAAGTTCACTATTCTTTCTTCAAACACCTACCAACATCAGCACTGCACACACTACTCAACACCTACAACACCGCATGTACCACACATGCATACCCACAATCCTGGCTACACGCTTCTCTCCTATCCATACCTAAACCAAACACATATTCAACTCTTTGCACCTCCTATCGCCCTATTGCCCTCACTAGCTGCTTCCACAAACTATTCGAACGTCTTGTAAAAAAAACGCCTCCTCTATATCATTCAAACACAACACTTAATCTCTCATATTCAATCAGGCTTCCTTCCCAATCGATCATGTCTAGACAACCACACTTACCTCATCACAAACATCAGGAAGCGGCGGCCAGGAGACGTTCCACGACCGCCGTCTTCCTGGATATAAAACAAGCACATGACACCATCAGCATAACAGCACTACTACAACACTTACACAACATCGACATACAAGGCAGACTGATGCACTACCTCCATTTCTACCTACTCAACAGATCTGTTCAAGTTTAAAATATGGGCCCCACACCTCAGACGCAAAATTCCCCACCACCGGCTTAATGCAAGGCTCAGTTCTCAGTCCCCTACTCTTCATTTTAGCTCTAAATTCCACCATCACCGACAAGTTTTCGACCAAAATTGTAATCTACGCCGACGACATAGTATTATGGAGATCAACAGAAGCACCAGCACACGCCCTAACAGTACTACAACACGCACTAACAGAACTCAACAACAAACTTGCCACACTAAACCTTCATATAGCACCACTCGAATCCAAATGCATGATTTTCGGCTACAACAGAGACACAAACCTACAACCCCTAAAAGTAAACAACTCACCCATTCCCTTTGTCACCACAACAAAATTTATAGGTATCACATTAGACCAACGACTAACTTTTCGAAAACACCTAAACATACAAAAACGCGCCCAAAAAAGAATCAACATACTACGAGCGCTTTCTGGCACACACTGGGGATCCGACCGAAACACACTTCTAACTCTTTACAAATCACTCATTCGACCAATTATGGAATACGGATCCCCACTCTTCGAAAACGCAGCTGAAACAAACCTCAAAATTTTTGATTCTATTCAACGACAATGTCTTCAAGTAGTCACAAGAGCTTCAAACACCTCACCTTCTCACGCTCTTCACATATACAACCACATCCCAGAACTACAGCACAGACGTACAGAAGCACTACTTAGATACCACTACAAAACACAACTCACGAAACAACCAACATGCACGCAGGCACTAAAACTCCGCACGGCACACAGACACCAACTCATGAACTCCTCACGACTACAAACCACAATAGGCTCCCGCATACACAGTCACGCCAACACACTAGACATAACACTCCCAACGACAACACCACCCCCACAACCCATCGCATGGTGGAAACAACCGACACCCAACACACACTTCCTCATTGACAAACCAAAAAACACATACACACACGCAGAAATACAGGAAATATTCCTACAATTCACAGCACAGTACGCCAACTACAACATCATATATACAGACGGCTCCAAATCACATACACAGCAGACGGGCACAGCGGCGGTGCTGTACCCAACGCAGCACCGCCGCGGGTCATCCTACGTTCCCGTCTGCACGACACAGCATCCACATGCACAGCAAAATTATTCCCAATCTTCTTGGCATACTGTACCATCCACAAAACCAAAATTGAACACATCATAGCCACAGACGCAAAATCAGCATTACAGAGCATAACACCCCACACCAAACACAAACACCCCTCATACCCAAAATACTACGCATCCGCAAACAACTCACCATACCATAACGGCCAACACTTCTCTGGATCCCAAGTCACACAAGCGTACACGGCAACGAACACGCAGACACAGAAGCAAACACAGCCACAATACTACAACAAATCACACAATGTCCCTACTCACAATCCGACTACTACTCCACAATACGACAGGCCATCAACAAACACATACAACAAACATGGGATACAGTAACAACACAGCTACATGAAATACACCCCAAACACGAACACTGGCACCCCATCAACCAAAACACCAGACTCAGAGAACGGACACTAACAGGAATACGCATAGGACACACAGCGCTCACACACTCATACCTCCTACGCAATCAATCACGACCACAATGCACTACCTGCCGCCATACACTCACAGTCAAACACATAAAGACATAAAGACACAAAAGATTAGTCCAACTATGAGCTACAAGGGCCCTTCTTGGTTGCACTCTGTACGCTGAACCAGTTGCTCACCAAATATGTTAATCAGCCCTCCTTGTGATACTTAAAAGTAAGCCCTCTATTCTTATAATGATTGTCTATGCTCATTTAAAATATGTTCAATGTGCTTCAATGTGCTGCTACTGACATTCTTTTCTGGCAGCTGGTTACAGTGTTCCACTACCCTGTTGGTGAAGAAAGTCTGCCTTAACCTTGTTCTGCTGTGGTTAACTTTAATTTTGAATTTATGACCTCTAATTGCATCATTTCTGTTCAATTCAAACATTTCCCCAAGACATCCCCTCTCCGGACCATGTACAAAGGTAAACACCTCGATGAGATCTCCTTTCAGGCTTCTATATCTAAGTGAAAACATATTCAATTTCTTCAATCTTTCCTCATATGCCAGGTTGCTTACGCCATTAACCATGTTTGTAACCCTCTTTTGTACTCTCTCTAAAAGGCAACAATCTTTTTCATAGCTAGGAGACCAAGCTTGGATGCAGTATTCCAAATGTGGCCTGACATATGCACAGTAAAGCTTCCTGATCACTTCCTCACTTCTGTATGATACATTCCTATATATTGCCCCGAGCATTCTCAGTGCCTTCTTCCTGGCTTCCTTGGACTGTTCTGATGCCCCCAATTTTGTGTTCAGAATAAAACCTAAATACTTCTCCTGTTGAGTCACTGATGGCACTTGGCCACCCATCAAGTATGGAGCCTTCATATGCTGCTTACCTACATGCATGATTTTGCACTTATCAAAATTAAATTTCATTTGCCATTCTTCGGACCACTTCACAATTTCATCTAAGTCTTTTTGCAGTGGGATATGCTCATCTTGACCTGTTATTACCCTAAAGACCTTTAAATCATTCGCAAATTTCAGAACTTTACTGCTTAGGCCACTGTCAATGTTATTTACAAATATAATGAACAATAGTGGCCCCAATACTGACCCCTGGGGGACTCCACCAAGAACACTTTGCCATGATGACTTTGTACTATTTAGCATCACTCTTTCCTGTCTGTCTGAAAGCCGCAAGTCTATCCATTTTAAGATGCTACCTGCAACACCATGGGGCTGAAGCTGTATCATTAACCGTTTATGGGGTACCTTGTCGAAGGCCTTACTAAAGTCAAGATATGCTACATCAACCTGATTTCCCTGATCAAATTGTTCTGTGGCGAAGTTCAAAAAGTCTAAGAGATTTGTGAGACACGATCGTCCTTTTCTAAACCCATGTTGAGTATCTTGAATCAATTTGCTACCTTCCAGATAACTAACTATTCTATCCTTGATAATTGATTCGAGTACCTTGCAGACTAGGGATGTGAGACTTACTGGCCTATAGTTTTCAACTTTCCCTCTTTCTCCTTTCTTTAAAATAGGAACTACATTTGCCATTTTCCAATCGGTTGGAATTTCATTTTGTGAAACTGATCTACAAAATATTGTACTAAGAGGAAATGCCAGTTCCTTTTCAGTTTCCAGCAACACGCTAGCATAAATTTCATCAGGTCCTACTGCCTTGTTTGGCTTTATTTTCCTGATATGATTGTAAACAATATCATTATCAATGAAATCAGAATCATACATCAGATCAAATGTCACTGAACTATGGTGTACTGTCGGCAGATTGGTTATATCTTCCAATGTAACCACTGATTTAAATTGCTTGCTCAGCTCCTCAACCGTCTCAATATCCTCACTCAATGTAGTCCCGTTTACTTACAGTAGACCAATTGTGCTAGAAACTTTACTTAGCTTGTAGAAACTAAATACCTTTTCCTGTCCACATTACAGTTTCTAGCTAAATCCAGTTCATTCCCTCGCTTTCCTGCTCTGATTTTTTGCTTCACAGTGTCTAGCTTTTCGATACCCCTTTAGATTATTGACATTTGAAGCTTCTTTAAAGACTCTAAACGCAGTTTTCTTAGCTTAATTGCTTTTATCGAGTCTGGTGTAAGCCGTGATGGCTTTCCTACCATTCTTTTGCGTCTTTGTTTTCGGGGGGCATGTCTAAATTGAATTTCCTTCAAGTAAGATTTGAACTTTTCCAACATTTCACAGGCATTTAAATTGGAGAATTCTTCTTCCCATCTGATGGCACTTAAAGCCGCTCTCATGCAATCAAAGTCTGGTCTGTTGAAATTTGGAACCTTTACCAAATTATCCTTAATAATTTCCCCTACATGTGCCTTGAATCTAACTATGTCATGGTCGCTTCTTCCCAGAGTTTCTCCTACAGTCAAGTCTTGAACCAAGTCACTTAAATCCGAGAATACAAGGTCCAAGAATGAGCCATGCCTGGTAGGTTCCGATACAAACTGGTGTAAGAACAGGTCCTTTTCAAGGCATTTCCTAAACATTTTGCATGATGGGGAGCCAATACCAGCAGTTTCATAACCTTTTAGATTAAAGTCACCAAGAATAAGGCACTTCCTCTTAAAGTTTCTACTGATTTTCTCACAAATCACCTTGTCAAGCTCCAGTTGCTGAGAATGTGGCAGGGTTCCTGATCGGTAGAAAGCTCCTATCCTCAGAGTATTGCTATTGCCTTTTCCCACAGTGACATCAAGCCAAATGGACTCCACAGACACATTTTTATCCCCACCTGCTACTTTTTGAGAACTGAATAAGGTATTCATATAGAGCATTATATGCATAGCTTATTACTGCTCATATACTGAACCAAATACAACAACCAAAGACAACATATCACAAACTACTGCACCACGAACAACATCCCACTGAACCTCACCACACTCCTCAACGACGACCATCCAGCATTACAAGAGCACCTCTTCCACTTCCTCAAGACTACACGCATTATGGAACAATTGTGAAAAAAGGAAAAAAGAAGAAAAGGAAAAGATATGCTAAAAAAACGAAAGAGAAAATGAACAAATCCAGGAAAACGGAAGAAAAAAAAAGATACGTTAGAAAAAGAAAATAGAAAAAATCAAAACAAAACAAAAACAAAAACTTTTCTTGCAATGTTCACTTCTGGTGATGACTCGACCACAACACCCCCAACTACACCCCATACACCAATGTGGCACCGACCGGACTAACTATCTCTCTCGACTTCATCATCTCCGGCTCTCAAACAACTCTACTGCACCAACTCTACATCTTCAATCGATCCGGACTACCTCAGCTCTACTCTTCAAGACCATCTCAACGCTACTTCGCCACTGCTCGACGACTCTTCTAAGCCTCCACCTCTGATTCATCCTCCTACCCTACGCTACTCACTCTCTTACACATCTTCTCTTCAACCGGAACCAGCCGATATCACCACACGGTGGCGGGCTGGAAAAGTTCACTCACACACACACACACACACACACACACACACACACACACACACACACACACACACACACACACACACACACACACACACACACACACACACACACACACACACACACACACACACACACACACACCCTATAGTGGAGAAACTGACCATTTTAAGAGAAGACTTCCGAAGTCCCGGCGGCCGCCAATCGAAATATGCTTCGTTAGCATTTTCTGTTATGAAAACTGTCTTTCAACAAATCAATGCAAGGTATTTTTTAAATGACGTCATAACCATTAGCAACTTTGAACACATGTTTAACAGTGCCGTACTGCAAACACAAGACCTTGTCTGCGCACGGCCATCGCTTCCGACTGTCGCGTGTGAGGTAGTGGCGTCCGGTTCGTATCGCGCGCAGGGAATTGGCTGGGTATGTAGGTGGGTGTGTGTTATGAGCTGAGGGTGAAGCGTGAATTATTTGTGTTTGTTTTTCATTTGGCTAGCCTTGTACTGAGACCAACAGTGAAAGGAAAACGCATTGCTCCTGTAAGTTACGAGAGACAAAGCTGAGCCGATCATGACAACTCCCTGTCTTGCGGTGCAGTCCATTGCTCACTTTGTTCCTATGCTTTGATGTTACCAAAAACGATAATATGTAATACTTATGCATATTACGTCGGCACTGACTAGGTACATATGATTTTCCCGTCGGTTATCGGCAAATAGATTCCATGCATACAACATATGTCCATGAAAATGTACTCTGAGAGAAATCTGTTTGCACTCCGACTCCAAACCCGTAAGTAAGTTTCCCACCTAGTTTAGAAGCGAGTTAGTGTCATTGTATTTAAGAGGCAGGACAATCCGCAAATGAGAGGAGATTCCAGATGGCGCACACAAGTTGCTTCAATGGTTCTGATGAATGGGCTCCAGGCATGTATGCATATATATATATATATATATATATGCTATGTGCCAGATCATTCCCTAAGATATAGACCATGTCACTGGGTTGACATATTTTGGAATTTTCACTGTGTTTCTTGCGTGCACCTAAATCACGTTATGCTAAGCGCATCATGTGCTCATCTTGCATATGTCGAACATCGCACTCGTTCGTTTTTCCACCCTCGCATGTGATAGGGATTGGTTTCGGTAGTCGCGACCGACACCGTGTGTGAATACGACCCGCACACCAGGGGCTGACAACACCAGTGAGTGACATCACCAGTGAGTGACAACACCAGTGAGTGACAACACCAGTGAGTGATAACACCAGTGAGTGACATCACCAGTGAGTGGCAACACCGGTAAGTAGCAGCACCAATAAGTGAGAGTACCATTGGGTGTACTTTTCCAGCCGGCGTACCATCCTAATAAAAGAGCACCACTCATTCTCACCACCGCGACATCATGACGAAGTCACTATATTTGCATTATAGTACCTGCTGGATCCTCGCACACTCCACATCGTTATTTTAGCGTATAATGAACTTAGCTGTTAGAAGATGTATTTATAAAGACAATGTATATATATATATATATATATATATATATATATATATATATATATATATATATATATATATATATATATATCAATGTTAATATATATATACATGTGTATATATAAACATTTATGTCCATTAGATGTGTGCACATTGTATTAACATATTACATTTCACTCCCAATTGAACATTTTTCGGATCATAAAGGTCGCATCCTTCATCCATTTACACCGATTTTCTTAAATCTCATCACCTCATGCATTTCTCTTCAATCACATTTTGTTCAGCGCATAACATAATCATCACTTGTGTAATCGCACCAGTGAGTGACAGTTTTTGTGTATTCCACAGACGTGCCAATCCGGCAACGCGATGGTCGCACTGAAATACAACCAGGACGTGCTGTACTACGGCTGCGCTCTCGTCCAAGGAAGCTCCGCCCTCACCGAAGACTGCCAGGACGTGCACAAGGACAACGACCAGTAAGGACGACGCGACTGACGCCGGGCGAAGATGGCGGCCGTGGCCGATGACGTCACCGGACAGGGGGCAGGGGTCGCATCCACACATTTGTAAATTGATTGTTGATTGGACATGATCGGAGACCTGCTTCACCGGCATAAAGGAAGTAATGACGTATTTGTGCCTGTGATTTAGCTGGATGCTTCGCCACGCATGGCATAGCCACACGCGGTGCGTGGTGAGACAAGGTTGACTTCAATCACAGAATATAGAAAGCATTGTTTTGTTATGGTGGTAGGCAGGTCGCTGGCCATGTGTCTTGAGCCATCGATAAAGGGCATGTCTGCCAGTGGGTGGACAGGTGTCCACCCACTGGCTGCCCCTCAGGTGTCCACCCGGCACTCCAGCCCCCTCCCCACCCCACAAAGTTCCTGGGTGCGCTCCTGCTCGGATGGTACAGACCACAGCATAGCGGCGCGCAAGCGAGCCTTTTGAACCGGACCTCACTTCCTGGTTACAGGTATTCGAGTTATAATCCCCAACGTAGTCAGTATTCGTTTGCTCTTGTCAAACTTCCCCAGATATACGTCATAAAGGAGCAGAAGGTCAGTGTTAAAGTAATGATTTCTTGTTAGCTGTGAGATGTCGAAACGAGTACAGCAGTATGTCGAAATCGCCATGGAAATAATGGTGTTTTGCATCTCTAAGTCCCTCAAGCCCAGCTTTGAGACCATTGCGCACGTGAATGTTACCGTTTGGTAAGTTTTGAGGTGCATCTAATTTGGAGATGCCAATATCGACGCTACCGATATAAACACCCACGCTATGAACTGGTATTGTATAACATAGCACATCATAGGTAAGCCCTGCACCTGGAATTCTGCTATGGGGTATGTGTAGAAAGGCCACCAAGACATCACCACGATCTAGAATCTGTTATGGCGAGCATTAGCATGATACGTATAAACAGGATACAGTTAAAAACGTGGCATGAAGACTTCACAAATACGCCAAGAAGTACGATATCGATACTTCTTCGGGCGGTATGTCCATTCAGTGCTCACTATGTGGGATAGTCCCTAATTTGCGAATACTTTAGCATTGCCGAAGAGCCTCTCACACATATAATGCTGCACGGCTGGGCGGCCGGGGACAGTTGGCTGTGCTGCAGCGCTGATTTGCTATGGTGCTATTTGTAACACGTGGCGTTGTCGCTGTTTCGGAAGGTCGCTCCTCTGCGGCGGGCAACAAGTCGTCACCGGCGCGTATGCTGCAAGCAGCCTTCCTCTGGACTTCATCAGCATCGTTTGTTGTCGCCTCGATGAACGAGGGGCATAGACAACGGGGCACTTGCGGACGCGAGTTCGCCGACACTGACAACACGTCCGGGTGTGGTTTCGATTGCCAACTACTGCGGAAGCTACGTGGGTAGTTTTTGGAGCGACATTGCCCTGAGGCCAGATACGCTGTGAGATTTCGCAAACCGTGAGTGCTAGCAATACCAGCTGCATCATCTGAAGCATGGAAAAAGGCAGTGATCGTGCAGCCCTCAGTCGCGATGGTATCATCTGCGCCTGCATCTGATCCCGCCTAAGATTTTCGCGTAGCACCGACGTGCGCTCAATCCGCGTGGGGTGGGGTGGGTGCGGGGGGGTGCTTTCAATAATTATTGCGTTCGAAGTGTGGTGATGTTTATGTTCGGTACTATCATCCCAGATGAGAGTAAGACATATTCTCCTCCTGCCATGTTGGTGCCGACCGCAGGCCTAGAGTGGTAGTCTAAAGGACTGTTCACACCTGGCGTAATCTCAACGCACTCAGAATCGACGCAAAGCTAGCGGACAGTTAGCATGGGGCCCAATGAGTCTGCCGATTCTGCCATTGCGCCAGCCTTGCGTCAGCTGTCTGCCGAGTCCTACAAAACGCCGGCGAATTCCAAGCGGACAAAGTTGGGTTTTCTCAACTTTTTCCGCTCGGCGAACCAGCGGCCTTGACGCAGAGTCGACGGACTGCTCGGGATAAACTTCGGTCGCCATATTTGCTGATCTTCGGCGGATTGGGGCCACATCGGCTGCGGTTTTTCAGCTTGTAAGTTGCAACATGTCTCAACATGTGCGTCGGAATTACGCCTAGTTCGTCATTGCGCTGTTTTTTTGTTTTGCGTCGAGATTGTGAATGCGCTGGTTTTTCACGCTATGTGTGAATAGTCCTTTAGTCGGCACGCTCTCACGGCTTTGCTTCGTCCGTCGGTGCTGGTAGCGCCGGTTGTTACCACGATGTCCCTGGGTCATCGTCCCTGAACCAGCATCAAGACCAGGATTGATCGGCTGAATCAGCAGGAGAGACACTGAACGGGCAGATTTAGTTGCAAGTTTGGTAAATTGGTGTTGGATTGAATCACATTTGTGCGCGGGCGCCCCATACGGCCAAGTTGTGTGACAGTAGTTGGCGTTTGGAAGGAGGAGCCCGGCTTCTGATACGTGTCTAGGTCTCGTGAATGTCTTATCAGGACTAGATCTGAACCTCCCTCAAACTTTCGTGGCTTGGCACAAGTCATATGCGCATTAGAACGTGCAGAGTGGTCGTTCCTCAAACTTTTTTTTAAAGGCTCCAGTATAATTATAACTGTGATTCGTCTTCTTTGCTTATCCGCTGGTTCAGAGTTGTTTGCAAACAGTCAATGTTCGAAGTTCGAAGCGAACAGGGCGACACGACAGGAGTCATTGTTGTTGCCGCGAAAAGCAAAGTTCGCGGCAACAACAATGTTCAACAACAATGTTAGATAACGCAGTAATCATCCTGACAATGCTTCTAATGATGTGGATGAAGCCTATGGCGATGACAACCAGCATGATGAGAAATGAATATTGCACGAATGTGCTATGTTTGGTGGAGCATGACGGTATGTTGTTGTTATTGATATTGTTGTTGTTATTGTTCCGATTACGCACGGTCGCCATGCACGTCTAATGTGCACCGAAATAAAACAGTTTCGTTTGAGGACACTCTGTGAGCACGGTTGCCCGTGGAATTGCAAGTCGGATGGTCTGGAAGCGAGCCGTGCAAAATATCGGAGTTCTTTCAGGCAAAATAGCAGTGTCTGCTCTGACGTGTCCCGGTAATAAATGCGTGTTCCTCGCGATCTCGTGATGCGTCCCACTTGGCCAACTGCCCTGAGGGGGTCGAAATATCTGTCGGTCGTGCATTGTCAATGAATTTCAGATGGGTGTGCCCTTTGGTAAAGGGCACAGGCCTTTCTGACAATAGGGATCCCCATGGAAATTGACACTCCACCAACAGGGAAAGGCGTCCTTCGGCGAAGGCTCAAGTGTATGCTTCCCTTCCCCCGTTCAGAAGAGTTCTCAGCAAAAGGAGCCCGTATGGGAGGGGAAGGCACCCCTGCACTGGGAGGGGAAGGCACCCCTGCACTGGGAGGGGAAGGCACCCCTGCACTGGGAGGGGAAGGCACCCCTGCACTGGGAGGGGAAGGCACCCCTGCACTGGGAGGGGAAGGCACCCCTGCACTATGTCCGATTGCATCACAGCCGCCTGCCCAACGGGTTTTCAGCGGAAGGCCCCGAGACTTTGGCACCCCCCGCCCCCTGGACATTTCCTGGAACCGCCGCTGAAATAGGACGGGATGCCGGAATGGCCTGATGTCGACCCACGCAATCTGCTAGCGATACGACGCGTTTCTGTGAACCCAAAGGTGTCCCGCTAAAACAAACTCACGTGACTGGCGGTCCCTCGTTACTTCTCTTTCAGCCGCTGAGCCAAAAAGTCGACTTCACTGTGGTAAGATTGGAGATATATACTGCGACGGGTAACGCTGGTTAATGAATTTCGACGTGACCTTGGATCACTGCACGTGGTAAGTGCCTACGTGATCCGTGTAACCCGAAATCGTCCCATGATCTGTTCCCGGACCCTTCGCATCAAGTGTGAAAATTTGGACTAGATCGGCCCTACCGTTCTGACACAAAATGCCCCGCCAGCACACACTCACTCATATATACACACACAGAGACACACACCTGCACACACACACACACACACACACACGCGCACATACACACATACACACACACACACACACACACACACACACACACACACACACACACACACACACACACACACACACACACACACACACACACACACACACACACACACACACACACACACACACACACAGACACACACACACACACACACAGAGGCACACACCTGCACGCACGCACACACACACACACACACACACACACACACACACACACACACACACACACACACACACACACACACACACACACACACACACACACACACACACACACACACACACACACACACACACACACATACACATACACAACACATACACACATACACAGCATACACGCATACACACAGCACACACACACATACACACACACACACACACACACACACACACACACACACACACACACACACACACACACACACACACACACACACACACACACACACACACACACACACACACACATACACACGCGCACATACACACATACACATACTCGCACATACACACATACACAGTCATACACATACACACATGCACACATACACATATGCACACGTAGACACATACACACACGCACACCCACACATACACACACACACACACACACACACACACACACACACACACACACACACACACACACACACACACACACACACACACACACAGACCCACCAGCATTTCTTGACAACTTTTCGAAAACGTTGTCAGTATGAAAGCTTCGACATAGACTTATCGTACGATGCACTCTAAACACTACCTCGAACTATATATGAACTCGTGGCGTATAGTTAGTTTAAATGCTGAATACGTTAGCTTTTGTTCCAGATGGCATGACCCATGCTGGCACACAGGGGCGGTCCGAGGCACCCAAATCAGGTGAGGCAGACAAAAATCCCGACCATTCCACATCCCCTCCCCAGAACAAAATGTCCTCGGATTGTCTCCACTGTATTTCTTTGGTTCCGAAAATTGGGAACTATTACTTTTTCTGATACGTTTTTAATTATTTTTTTCCACATAAAAAAAACTAACATGGAAGTCCATGAGCGGAAATCAGAAACAATAATGTGTAGGGGTGGCCGCTCTGCCGTCGGTGGAGTGTGTGGGGTGTGGGTGGGGTGTGGGTGGTGAGTGGGGTGGGGGTGTATGAATTATGTGTGGGTGTGTGAAGTGTATTTTAGATGTTGCCTAACCTAAACTAAAACTGGTAAGGGTGTGCGAAGTGTGTACGATGTATTCTTTGATGTGTTTTTGATGCTGCCTAAACTCAAATGGAACTGATTGAACTACTTGAACTGCTGAACTGGGGCTTGACCTAACTCACCCCTTTGTTCATTGTGCCTATATCAGTGGTGTATTATGTTGCTTTTCACCGCCAAATTCCACCACACATCCCCAAACCCCAGCCGTCGTGATGTTAGTTTGAGTTGCCATCCCTAACACGAATTTATATATGTGCGAGGTCAAAGATTTGGAAACACCATATAGGTAAGTGAGAGTCTTTAGCCAGATTATAATTAATACGTTCCATGAGAGAATTGAGGACAATTAAATTTGTCATTGGTTTGACTGACATGTCCCGTGTTGGGAGTTTTTGGACGCTACTATTAGTATAATTTTGTGCAATGTTCCGTACGAAATAGGTGCCTGTGTTGAGCCCCAAGCGGATTCCGCTGATCCTTAAATATACCTACTCACGTTCATTCCCTTCATTCACTTCGCATTCGCTCGTCCCATTCATGCTCTCCTTATCAATTAATTAATTGCTTGGTCCCCAAATTTAGCTCCCGACCCCCCCCTTTCAGCGGTACACAAACACATAGATCGACAGACCAATGCTCTAATTTTGATGGTATTACCGGGCCGAACAAGTAAACCTTTCACTGCCAATCATGGCTGGCCTAGTCATTATTAGCAGCGTTTCTCGCCTGGACAAAGTCTTAACTGCAACGAGGGGCTCATCGTACTGACTCCGAGGGCTGATACAAGTGCTCTGATGTCTCTGACCGACACACCTAGCCTTAAGTTCGATCGATGCCGCGCCGGGCTTTATTCCTCGTACACTTGCGACCAGGTCTGACATATCCGACGGGCGGGCACGGATCCCTACCACGTTGGGCACGTACCCGGTCGTCTTATATCCTAGCCAGCCCTACCTCTTTAGCCTGGGGTCTTATGGCATGCCAAACCCATCCACCATGCACCTCGAACTGTCTGCACCAACCGTGCCCACGTGCAGAGTTCGGGGGTGGACAAACCACCGGGCAATGTTTTGCCTATATCCTATAGTCCGGCGCCAGACTTCCGGCGAACGCAATGTGGTGGCCCCTTTACCGGCCCCTCCCACATGCATACCATGTTCGCCACCTCACCTGCACCTCTGGATCGCAGAGGTCAGCGTGATTTTGCGGTCAAAGATCCAGAGCAGGTGAACT
Source organism: Imbricaverruca yamaguchii (assembly GCA_034440575.1). Classification (NCBI taxonomy): domain Eukaryota; kingdom Metazoa; phylum Arthropoda; class Thecostraca; family Neoverrucidae; genus Imbricaverruca; species Imbricaverruca yamaguchii. Next base: position 7,401 of record JAOTOL010001062.1, on the reverse strand, counting down.
AATACCCCCGAAGTGTCCGTTCATCGCACCCTCCGGCAATCAGGCGTTGACCAAACGCACGTCATATATATAACAGCAATAATATTCTAGACAATTTAACCGGCTTCAACAGTCCCCACCATCGCCCGGAAACGTTCTGTCCATATGAGGACGGCTCGCAGGTCGGCTGCCTCGCTTATAAATTTACCTCATCGTACAGATTAATATCAGGCACGATCCAAGCATAACTGTGTAAATCATTTCCCCTTGTCAGGAAGTACTCATGGTACGATCTCCGTCGACGGGTCGGCTGTTCATGACCCGGTCAGAGCGCGCGCACCCCTCATCACCCGCGGCACGGCCGCCATTTCAATTCTGGACGTAAATATCCTCCCCTCTTCGCGCCTGGTCGCTGAGGTATTTACTACGCGGGCACCTTTCCCATAGGGTCGTAATTCTGACGTCATCCATTGCTGCACTATGTCTTATTTTATCCGGCCTTGCTCTACCGCTCCTCCTGTCCGTCACTGCCGAAATGCCACCACCGGTCTTTGCTGATGCCACTAGAGAATTCATATGCTTAATCTAATATATTTGCCTTTACATACACCGTATCGCATCGCACTACGCACACTGCGCAAATACTTCCCGCCATCTCCGACATCTCCGTCCACTTCCTCCCATCTTAAACTTATCCTATTTGGTCCCCCCCCCCCTATGAGACGGGTCGCTCCCAGCAAATAATTTGATGGGAAGGCAGAAGCTGCGGAAGAGAATTTAGGTTGGTTCGGAAAGGTTTGGGGAAAGAGGATGACATGCCAGAAGTTTAGCACTCACATGTTCGATGGTGAGTGGCGAGTGGCCTTGGCTGAGTGCTTCCTCTCCTCCATCCGAAAACTTAGCCATCGAGCCACCGGTGGACGGCCCTCAGGCGTCGGTCCGGCGTCCACCGCCGCGCGTGTCCCAGACCCTTCTTCCTGCGTCTCTCCTCCTTCTCTCCCGTCCGTCCTGTTCTGTTCTGTTCTCTTGAACTTGCTATTGCTCCGCCTTTTTTCCTGTACCCACTCCCAGGGCTTCGGAGAAAGTTCGCGCTTTCTGATTCGTGGAGTATTCTTCTGGCTTGGGTGGCGACATCTTCACGCCCGGGCCACCGACCTCACGGGTCGATGACCCTTCTTCCGGGGGTAGCCCAGATGGTGCTTGCACCTCCGGTACCCTCGCGGGGCGGAACTGTTATTTGCGCTCGCCGTGTTGTTGTCGGACCGTCCGTTTGATCTTGGACCCACGGAACTGCCGCTTTGATGTAGGCGCTGGCGCTACACGCGTGCGCTTCCCGGGCGTGTTTGTAAGGGACGGGTAAGACGGCCAGGATCTGACTGGATGTCTGGCGGCCTGTTCGGATAGGAAAGTATACACATTTTGGTGCCGTATTTTTGGAAACTGGTATCAGAACAGGTTCTCTTCAAGGCATTTCCTAAACATTTTGCATGATGGGGAGCCAACACCAGCATTTTCATAACCTTTTAGATTGAAGTCACCAAGAATAAGGCACTTCCTGTTAAAGTTTCTACTGATTTCCTCACAAATCACCTTGTCAAGCTCCAGTTGCTGAGTGTGGCAGGGTTCCTGATCGGTAGAAAGTCCCTCTCGTCAGAGTATTGCTGTTGCCTTTTCCCACAGTGACATCAAGCCAAATGGACTCCACAGACACATTTTTATCCCCACCTGCTACTTTTTGAGAACTGAATAAGCTATTCATTTAGAGCATTACACCACCACCTTTCATTGCTGGACCCCTATTGCACGAGAACATATTGTATCCCTGGATCTCATAGTCCTGCAAGTTATCTCCAAAATTCCCTTCACTGACCCATACCTCCATAATGCAAATAAAATCTGATTTCTCCTCAGCAACATAACACTTGAACTCATCAAATTTGGACCGGATACTCTGAGCATTAAACATCATACACTTAACAAATGATCCATAACCACCTTTGGCATTTTCATTCTGAGGAGTTCTTTTCTCACTAGATGAACTATCACTCTGTCTCCTTGAACTACTGCTGTCCCTATTTGCTGACTTTGATGTTCTATTGCCTTGGCTGACACTATTGGAATATTCCTGAGTTGGCAATGCAATTTCATCCCTCTCCACCCCATTTCCTAGTTTTCCTGAAGGACATGCTCATACACTTTGCCTAACACATGTATCCCCTTCTCAGATAAGTGCAGGCCATCCCTCTGATAGAGGTTCCACGATGCATAAAACCTGCACCACTCGTCTACAAAGGTGAAACCTAGCTCATGGCAGACCTTATCTACCCTGGCGTTGGCTGCCAGTGCCCTAGAGCCCCACTCAGGGGAGGCTCTAGCCCTAGGCAAAATTGCTGTTACAATGACTCTATTGTTACCCTTCAAGGGGCCAGAAGGGCCCTGTAGTCCCGCAGAAGCTCTTCACTCCTAGCAGGACCTATGTTACTTACCTCTGCATGCACTATAACTGTACTAAACTGGTGATCACTGGTGACCTGTGCCACCACTGGTACCAGGTCCTTCACCTTGGCGCCAGGCCTGGTGATGCACCTCCTGTCCCTCCTACCTTTAAAGAATACCCGATCTAAAATTATCTTGTCACGAAATGTTTTTTATTGGTTGTTTGAATTTTATTTGATTTATTTTGATGTTCTGTTTGACAAATTTGTGCTTTAGGATGTTTTATGAATTTCTTAATTCAGCATTATAATGCAATGTTTATTAATGTGCCTAAGATGATGGGACCACTCGTTTTATGTGGAAATGCTTTTTTTCAGGTTGTGGGCATAATAACCCGAGAGGGGGCCTTTGAGTTAGGTAACATAGCATGAAAAGAAATCTTGAAAATACACCAAAGTGCAGCATATCGTAGCCTAACCTAGACTAACTTGGCCTTGGATATTCTTTATCATAAATTAGACAAAATTAAAGCAAGATATTTTTTGGAAGCTTTTCAAGTAATAAAGCATAGTCCTTCCTAACCAATCTAACATTAGCTGCTTTTGAAGAAAAATGATTTCGAAATTACAAAATTACAACAATTTTCCAACTTAAAAATATAAACTAACCTAAACTAACCAAACCTAACCCATTTGTTTCCTTTATGGAGGCAAATGGGTGTGAAAGCTTATTAATATCACCTTAAAACAAAACAATACCCTCTTTTCTTCTTGAAATGACTGCTTATTGAGATATAAGTACCATTTATAGTGCTTATGGTAAATGTCTTCATATTCCAAAGATATTAATGTACAAATCTTTCATTTTACATGAAAACATTTTACATGAAGACCATGGACACATTTTCTTTTAAAGTACCCAAGAGGCTTCTTCTATACATTTACACAAATTGCATGCATTGTACGGACTCATAAAGTTGGTTTTGATTCGTTTGGTATGGACGAATAAAAAATAATTGTCAGAAATTTTCAAATACCTTGGATTTGGAAAACTTAGAATGTGCCTAACTAGGTACCTAAGCATGAGATCAAAGCAACACTGTTCCATGAAACGCTATTAAGTTTTGCATAATTTGAGATCGAGGGATAAGTTTGCTCCAAATCAGGCTGTTTTTGTTGGCTGGACTGATATGTTCGTCCTGGAAACACTAGTGAATGCATGCAATTTACAAAGCTGACTAAGTATCACACCAAAGCATAGCAAGAGCATTCTGGTTACTAAAACACTTCCCCGTTGGGTTTTCGGTTCAGGCATTTGCCACTTCTCGTACCTACCTAAGTGGGTGGGTAGGTATCTTGCTGCTGCTCAACAATTCCGCACATTCCCATATTTTCACGAATCAATGGCAAGATTCTTGTGCAAAACATGGCCCAGTAGGAGTAGACTGAACTCCGAAAAGACCGCATACCCTGCGCTTGTTATGATGAAACGAATGCACCATATATGGCGATCCGTGGCCGGGGGCATGCTTTGCCGACCGGTGATAAGATGTTTTGAAGCTAGGATGTAAATGTGAACTAAAATTTCCACCATGATTGCGAGCCACCAATGTATATTTGTTTCCAGTTTTTCAATTTTACCACTTTCCAGTGGATGAAAGCATCATTTGTACGAAAATAACATGCAAAAGTACTTCCAAGCTGTACTCAGGTGATACACTGCCTTAGTGCCTTACATGGGCCGACCTTACATTGACTGACACTATATGGGCCGACCTTACATGGGCCGACCTTACATGGGCCGACCTTACGTGGGCCGACCTTACATGAACTGACCTTACATGGGCCGACCTTACATGGGCAGACCTTGCATGGGCCGACCTTACGTGGGCCGACCTTACATGGGCCGACCTTACATGGGCCGACCTTACATGGGCCGACCTTGCATGGGCCGACCTTACATGGGCCGACCTTACATGGACCGACCTTACATGGGCCGACCTTACATGGGCCGACCTTACATGTGCCGACCTTACATGGGCCGACCTTACATGGGCCGACCTTACATGGGCCGACCTTACATGGGCCGACCTTACATGGGCCGACCTTACATGGGCCGACCTTACATGGGCCGACCTTACATGGGCCGACCTTACATGGGCCGACCTTACATGGGCCGACCTTACATGGGCCGACCTTACATGGGCCGACCTTACATGGGCCGACCTTACATGGGCCGACCTTACATGGGCCGACCTTACATGGGCCGACCTTACATGGGCCGACCTTACATGGGCCGACCTTACATGGGCCGACCTTACATGGGCCGACCTTACATGGGGCGATTGCCACTGCTGGCACATGGCAATTGCTGTCGGCAGCTCATGTAGGAGCCGATGCGGCGCCGCCCTCCGGCCACCAAAGGCATGCCATGAAGACTCCGCTGGGAACTGCAGCTGAAATTGCAGTCCAGATTCTTATCTAGCAAGGTTAGGTGGTGTGTATTGTACGGTTCACCCTGGTGATGACCGTGACACGTGCGATGCCCTGCACCGTCGCTTGTTCCTTTCAAGTCGCCTGCTGCCAGCAGACTTCCGGGTTCCGTGACTTGTGCCAAAGCGTGTGACCCCAGTCGTGAAATACGGCCGTAAACTACATGCACTTCTTGAATATGCATACCGAGTGAAAATCAGCTGGGCACAATTCATCCTGAGTGGATGCTTCCTGCGCATTAAGCCTGATGGCTGAAGCGCATGTCGCTCGAAACACGGAGGTGCCCCATGCAAAATAGATGCAGGTGCTTGTCCGGCGTCCATTCCGCCCTATACCGCTGCCCAAGGGGACAGCAAGCTGCTGGTTGGACGTCAGACGCATGCTCCGACGCTTCGGAGTTTTTAGCTACGCAATCGATCCTGAAGCTTCTGCTAGTCATCCAATGAAAGGGTTCTCAGAAGAGGGGAACGCGCAGAACGCCTACAACGTGGCGTTAACTCATATAAAAGCACCATGCCCGGGTAGCCTGCATAGAAAGCTATCCACTTCGCCAATGTATTGTCATGTGCGAAACTCATAGGTGCCTCATCGATATAAATGTACATGCCTGACGGGACACCGTGTACAAATGTACTTCTTGTACTCCACTTGGTAGACAGTCGCATGGTGTACTCCACTCGGCATACAGTCGCATGATGCGCTCCACTCGGCATACAATCATATGGTGTACTGCACTCGGTATACAGTCACATGATGTACTCCACTCGGTGGACAGTCACATGGTGTACTCCACTCGGTAGACAGTCACATGGTGTACTCCACTCGGTATACAGTCACATGGTGTACTCCACTCGGTATACAGTCACATGATGTACTCCACTCGGTATACAGTCACATGATGTACTCCACTCGGTATACAGTCACATGGTGTACTCCACTCGGTAGACAGTCACATGGTGTACTCCACTCGGTATACAGTCACATGATGTACTCCACTCGGTATACAGTCACATGATGTACTCCACTCGGTATACAGTCACATGGTGTACTCCACTCGGTATACAGTCACATGATGTACTCCACTCGGTATACAGTCACATGGTGTACTCCACTCGGTATACAGTCACATGATGTACTCCACTCGGTATACAGTCACATGATGTACTCCACTCGGTATACAGTCACATGGTGTACTCCACTCGGTATACAGTCACATGATGTACTCCACTCGGTATACAGTCACATGGTGTACTCCACTCGGTATACAGTCACATGGTGTACTCCACTCGGTATACAGTCACATGGTGTACTCCACTCGGTATACAGTCACATGGTGTACTCTACTCGGTATACAGTCACATGATGTACTCCACTCGGTATACAGTCACATGATGTACTCCACTCGGTATACAGTCACATGATGTACTCCACTCGGTGGACAGTCACATGATGTACTCCACTCGGTATACAGTCACATGATGCACTCCACTCGGTAACAGTCACATGGTGTACCCACTCGGTACAGTCACACTCGGTATACAGTCACATGATGTACTCCACTCGGTATACAGTCACATGATGTACTCCACTCGGTATACAGTCACATGATGTACTCCACTCGGTATACAGTCACATGATGTACTCCACTCGGTATACAGTCACATGATGTACTCCACTCGGTATACAGTCACAGTGGTGTACTCCACTCGGTATACAGTCACATGATGTACTCCACTCGGTATACAGTCACATGATGTGTACTCTACTCGGTATACAGTCACATGGTGTACTCCACTCGGTATACAGTCACATGATGTGACTCCACTCGGTATACAGTCACATGATGTACTCCACTCGGTATACAGTCACATGATGTACTCCACTCGGTATACAGTCACATGATGTACTCCACTCGGTATACAGTCACATGGTGTACTCCACTCGGTATACAGTCGCATGGTGTACTCCACTCGGTATACAGTCACATGGTGTACTCCACTCGGTATACAGTCACATGGTGTACTCCACTCGGTATACAGTCACATGGTGTACTCCACTCGGTATACAGTCACATGATGTACTCCACTCGGTATACAGTCACATGATGTACTCCACTCGGTATACAGTCACATGGTGCACTGGTGTACCACACTCCACTCGGTATACAGTCACATGATGTACACTCCACTCGGTATACAGTCACTTGGTGTACTGCACTCGGTATACAGTCGCATGGTGTACTCTACTCGGTATACAGTCGCATGGTGTACTCCACTCGGTAGACGGTCACATGGTGTACTCCACTCGGTATACAGTCACATGATGTACTCCACTCGGTATACAGTCACATGATGTACTCCACTCGGTATACAGTCACATGATGTACTCTACTCGGTATACAGTCACATGGTGTACTCTACTCGGTATACAGTCACTTAGGTGTACTCCACTCGGTATACAGTCACATGGTGTACTCCACTCGGTATACAGTCAC
>JAOTOL010001061.1:152500-239896 GCA_034440575.1 Imbricaverruca yamaguchii | reverse complement strand
AATACGCAGGCAATGCCCGTGCGCCTCCGCCCGCGGCAATGCTATCGCAGGGTCGGGCTGGAGTATTGTCGTAGATCAGACACTACACTCGGTGGACCGACTGAGGGTCGGTCCGTCCGTCCAGCCCCTTCATCTCAAACCGGCACCACGAGCGGAGACGACTGCTCCTTCCCGCCAGCCGCTTCTTCCCAGCCCACCTCTCGGCGCCACAGGCCCCGCCCACTGACCGGCAGGCTCCGCCCCTCCCCGCCCCTCCACTGGCGGCATCGACCCGGCCGGGGAGCGAGATCCCCGGGTTTGTCTTCATCATTGCCGGCCGACGGAATTTACGACGCGGCGTTGCCATGGCGACGCCGGCGCCCGGCTCGAGGCGTTCTGCTAAATGTCGGCGCACTGAATCGGGGAATCAGTCACTCATGGAGCGCCTCTGGGTGTTGGAAGCGGCGTGGGTATCTGAGGACTGAGGCCAATTTCACCATCACAGGTGGTGTAATCACACGGAATTTGATGTGAATACACCTTTAGGTAATCGTGTTCAATTATATTTAATGTAGTACAGGGTATTTAATTCATTAAATTTCATCTTGCCCGACAGCTGGCTGGCAGTGAGCTCATGGTGACTTAAATACTTTTGTTGATACAAATAATGTGTGGCGGGTAATACTTGAAGATTGCCTAAAGGTGTATTCACACCATATTTGGTGTAAATGCACAGCCTGTGATATTGGTGAAATTGGCCCCAGGATGTAACTAACCATTTGTGTCATCTAGAAACTTCTTATATCGATTCAGAGCAATTGGTTTAATGACAATCGCCATGGTCGTCAAAGATGGCAAGCTCGTGCAGAGAATTGCGAGCGGACAGAGGTATCAGCTGGTGATCACTTGTGGAATTTCAACACTACATTTAGATGGCTACATGGAAACCGAAAGCGAGTTCTATCTTCACCCACCCACGACAGCCATAGGATCTATCAGACACCTGATATCATCTTTCAATCTCCACTGTAATTATGTGTATACGTGAAGTTTCCGAACTTGCATCCTTAGTTGAGACCCATCAACAATGCGTGCGTTTTTATTGGTAGCAGTATGTGCAATCTCCAATGAATAGTCAAGCTTGCGATCGTTGCACCCAGGTGTTAAGATTCTTAACCGATCGTTGCACAACAGTGATAAATTATTCGTGAAATAGAGTGGAATATGTCACTTTCTGAGCACTCAATCGACATCCTTCTCAAAGAAGTATCGACATCCTGCTTCGTGATGCTTCCTTACGAATTCTTCTCTTTTAGAGCAGTATCTCGTTGATAAGTATCATGCTCATGCTCTCGAGAGGGAATAGTGATACACCAACATTTCGCAACTCAATTTCAGGTAAATGGATTACCTCTAGTGTGATGTTGCATAAAATGGTGTTTCTACCATAGGTTTTTATCACTATCCCGAATATATCGCTTGCTAAATTATGAATCTGAAAACAAATGATAAAGGTGCCGTCGTAAGTGCGTCATTGGCTCAAATTTGCACCTGAAAGATATCAATAACATTTTAAGTGACATAAATTCCATGGCAAATTTTTGACATCCTACTGTTCTCGTTTCAACATCTCACACCTAACGAAAACCCATTATTTTAACCCTGTTGCACAAACACAGGGACACTAGCAGGGCAACAATGTAGCCTGCCCGTGCAAAACGTGCGTAGCCGCGAAGGCGTGTTTAGTGTTCACGACATTTCTCGGTCGCGTATCGGGTGGAGACAGCATGTGATTCACCAATGGATCGGGTATGACTTTGACCGCGGAACAGATTTCCCCACAACTACCGCATCCTTCCGTGGTAGGTACTTGAATGTTTGAAACGCAAGATGGCGTGCACAATTTGCGCGAGAATTTGTATATCAGCATAACTGCAAGATAGTGCTTAAACCGCTGTCCTTTTCCCTTCTATTCTTTTCCGAATAGGACCAAATATTGATACCTTCAAGAGCAATGAAGCAAATAAATGCATTGCTCGTTCGCCTGTAACGAAGTTTAAAAAATATAAGTAAAGTTACGCATTGAGACTTTCCGCCATCCTGCGTCCGTTTTTCGGTCTATAGCTGGCAGCATGATGAACATTTAACTTGTCGGAATAACATATAACAATAATTTGTTACCAAGACAACTTTCGATAGAGCTGCAACATCCCACTTCTAAGATACTCAATTTTAAGTGGCAACAACTTTAGGTTAAGAATAACTGACTTGTGGTTTTATGATGACTTATGTTAACTTCTGTAATCTATTGTGATGCACAATGCAAGACAACTTACAAATGAAAAAAAAAATTATACAGGCATGATGTAGATATGATTAAAATGGTTGTGACACAAACACTGGCATGTCTAGGAGGCAGTGAACCATGTCCTCCAAAAAAAACAGTTTTCCGAACGTTTGCACGAAAATTGCATTTTCTACAACGCTAGGACCATTTTATTAATACAAAATATATTGCCTTAAACGGACCCACCGGACGTTAGCCGTTCAAATTAGAAGCTTTTTTGAAATCGGAGATAACCAGAATTGAAATATCCCCGCCTTCCGCCCAACTGGTCGAAAACCAGCCTTCTGGATCGCCCAGTGACCACAACTAAATTCAATGAAAACGACGGAAATGACACTCTGACTTTGTTGTGCTGACACGTGTATTCCTTGAAGCTGCGTGCGTGCATGGTTGTGCAGCGCACTCCGGGTTTTCGCCGCAGTCGTGGAATATTTTGAAGGGGTATTTTCCGAACGCTGGATTTTTTCCCTGGCTCGTTCGGTGATTTCACGTGACACCACCGAACGGCCTGTAGTTTCACGTTCGGTATGTCACGTGACATATTCCCGGCGCTTGGTTTTCACGAACTAGTTCGGCTGCGTTCCGGCTGCATGAGGCGGTGAGCTCCCGTATGTGTTTGGTACGCGGACTTAAACTTGCCGCCCTGGTAGCTCAGTTGGTTAGAGCGCTGGCCTGTACTGGTATCCTCTGTACTGGCAACACAGGGCTCGAGTCGCTTCGCGCGCTCGCATTTAGCCCCCGGGCGGGAGTGTCAGTTGGCAGCTGGCCAGATAAGGCCGGGGACGAGCTACCGGGCGGCCGTGTCGGTGCATTGGCGGCACGTTAAATTTTCGGTCTAAATTCTGCCGTTGAACTAGAGTTCATGGGTCGGGTGGTGGGGCCAGGGTTCACGCAACAAGCTATGCTTAGCAATAGAACTCTGGCTCCTCAAGCCACCCCAGCAACAACTCGAATTAAACTTGTATTTTAAAAAACTGCGCAGCGCCTCAGGCTCCGACGTTTGGACCGGTGCATTCCGTCAGTACAGTTGTTTGTCATGTCATACCGTGTCATTGTGCTGCACGTTAATGAGACATATGCGTGCTGGTGATGTCAAAATTCGGAAAGCGCCGTGCTTCCAACATACGACGAGAGAAGGAATCAAGCTCGATGTCGGCGCATGTGGCGATCTTTTGGCGTTCAAAACAAAAGTATTGTGTGCATGGTCGCTGGTCAAAATTGGTGCCAGTTTTGTCTGCGCGCGTTCGATGATTTCACGCGATTCCCAGCGCTCGATTTTCCCTAATTAGTTCCGTGGTTTGGAGCGGTATATTCCTCGGAGCCTGAAGCTACACCATAACCGTGCGGTGGTTAGCGCGACAAATTCTCCGGAGCCAGGAGTACCGCGACCGAAAAAAAAAACCAACTAGGGGAGAGTTGGGTAAGACGGGCATGCTAGTGTTTGACGCTTCATATCTCAGGAACCGGTGCCACGATAGCCTTGCTATTTGGCCTCAGACATGCCCACACATTTATGCAGGTATGTCCGAGGTTGCAACAGTTTCCATGCATTAGTGTGCAAATAGGAGCGTTTCCCGCAAGAGTCTGCAAAACCCGTCTTACCCCACCAGGTGGGGTAAGATGGGTTTCCATGTGGGGCATAACGGGCATACATTTATCTGATCACATATATGTGTTTTTGCGCGCTTTAAATCCTGAAAAGCAAGACGATATGTTAGCGATCATGATAGTATAATAGGCGAATGTTCCTTGGTCAATAAATGTACATTCTCAACGACATAGGTTTTCATTATAATACATACCTACTGGGGGCCTAAATTACGAAAATTGTATGTATCTGAACAGCTCTTGTTGCTTTTGTATTAGCCTTGTTGCTATACTACTGACATGAACCCTCGACCCGATTTTTGTATCTATATATATATATGTAAGCTTCCGTGCTGTATTTCAGAGAAACGCTTTACGAAACGAAACTCCTGTGAAAATGCAGGCTGATTTGTGAATGCCAAATGCACACAGACAGCTTGAGAATCCAAAGGACTCAAGCTGAACAAGCTACGCAAGCTGCCAAACTGAACTCAGGCAGGAGCGTAAATTCAAAATGAGATCGAAGACAACCAAACATGGGTGCCTGAACTTCCACAAATCACATATTTCTTCGGCGATAAACACTACATTTTGAACGCCAAATGTGTATTAGAAACATGTGAATCATCAACGGATTTTGGCTGTGATTATTCGAAAATTTTGTGATCAAATAGAGAACAAATCATGACGTATGTGACAATCGGCTCAATATGCACATCAGTTCATAAAGCCAGCTCAGGAGGAGCAAGACTCGCACTCGAAGCTGGTGTCGTTGTCACCCAATCCAGCACATTCATCATGAGCCAATTTTTTGCAGCCAGAGCAGCAAGCCCATCCTTCACCGGCGACTGAATCACCGAAGGCTCCTCGACAGTATAAGCAGGGAACCATTGTTTCGTCTTCTTTTTTGCGGCTCTTCAGCCCCCTTGTCTTCGGCTTTTCGACTAGTTTTGCCTTTTTCTTTGCGCCTCCTGTCTTCTTTGATGATGATGATTGTGCCAGGCTAGCTTCCAGTTCCTTTTTGCTTGGAGAGCTGGTGAGAATGACTGGCGCCGATGGTTTCCTCTTCTTCCTTGAAGAAGCAGAGGGTCCTGGGAGGTTTGCCTTCGGAAGCGGCAAAACATCCGCGGGACTGTACTCCAGCGTGCCCCTATCTGCCGTGGTCGGTGACCCAATCGCTGCCGTGGTCGGTGACCCGATCGCTGCCGTGGTCGGTGACCGAATCGCTGCCGTGGTCGGTGACCCAATCGCTGCCGTGGTCGGTGACCCGATTGCTGCTGATGTCGGTGACCGAATCGCTGCCGTGGTCGGTGACCCGATCGCTGCCGTGGTCGGTGACCGAATCGCTGCCGTGGTCGGTGACCCAATCGCTGCCGTGGTCGGTGACCCGATCTCTGCCGTGGTCGGTGACCCGATCGCTGCCGTGGTCGGTGACCCAATGGCTGCCGTGGTCGGTGACCCGATCGCTGCCGTGGTCGGTGACCGAATCGCTGCCGTGGTCGGTGACCCAATCGCTGCCGTGGTCGGTGACCCGATCTCTGCCGTGGTCGTGCCAGTGATGTCCAGTGATGGGCCCCCTTCTCGACCCTATGAGCCCCATCTCGTCCCTGTGGTCCCCCTCGGCCAGCCCCCTGGGGCCCCTCGGCCAACCCCTATGGGCCCCCCTCAACTTCCGAAGCCGTTACCACCTCGGAGCCGGTGACGAAAAAACCAACATCCGGCTCCGAAACACTGCTTTTAACTACTACTTTTTCTTCTTTTAGGATTTAATGAGGAAAAGGTTACATTTGATCTTATTGACTCATACTACAACACATTTTGTACAAAAGTAATGTGATGGGGCAAGACGGGCAATTTTTTCATATTTGCCCGTCTTGCCCCATTCGAGCATCACCAAATACAAAACGAGTTCCTTCGTCGCCATCTTTCCGGAACAAAACACCGATATACACAGCTTATCAGACCCCTTCAAATTAAGCCTCTGTGAGAGGCTGGGCGAAAAAGTCTCAAACACACGATCGTAGGACACTACAAAACAATATTTTTCAGTTCGGAAAGCAATGTACAGTTTTAGTTTATGAATAATATCTCGAAAACGACGGAATGTCCATACCCGTGGCTTTGCTAGCCGAAAGAGAGTCAGCTTAGCTAATTGCTTCGCTAAGTTGGGGATAGATGTCGTTACTAGTTTAGGCTACAGGCCTGGTGCCCGTCTTACCTACCCTGCCCGTCTTACCCAACTTTCCCCTACTTTAAGATTGTGGAAGTGTGCAATTTATTGTGCAAACATTTCTTTGCAGACTGCCGGCATATGGCTATGTACGCAGCGATGATGAGCGGCTATTCAGTGCGTTCCACTCGACCGGTAAAGTAGACTAGATTGTGTAAGTCCGGCACACGGGGATAGCGGATTCATCCAGCACCCTGACGTAACATTTCCTGAATGACTGGACACGTTAATGGCACTTGGAACTTACCTAAGCCGATGCTGTCGATTCGCGGCAATGCAGGTTTTCGATGCGACTGGGTCCCAATAATTATCCGGCTTTCTCCGTGGCTGGAATTCCTGATCGGAGCCCGTGCGACTTGCTCGGACCATTTTCCCTTCTCCCATTGGTACGTACCGTCCTACCCGCCTTCAGATATTACCGCGTGCTCAACCTTCAACCTTTATATGGCTGTGACAAGGCGCACCAGCACGTATATGGCGCATCTGCAACCAAATGTCTGCATCGCATCGCATCGCATTACGTCATCAGTAGCTGCAATGCTCACCGTTCACGTTGGCTGTCGCTCGTTTACATATCCAGATCGGCAATGGACATGATACGTGCAACTCACCCATATGCAAGAGCCGTTCACCGCTACTATTTCGGGTAGATTACTCGCCTGCTTTGCCGCCTACCACAGGCCATACAATTTTCCGGTTATCCTTTGCGGCTTTACGACCGCTCGTGACCTCGCTAATAGGGGGCGTAAACGCCGCACGCTTATTATCGTAAAATGCGCCTTATTGGCAAGTGTGCGGCGAACGTCCATCGATGTCCGAGGCACGGCGGCTGCATGCCATTGCCACAGGACAGCGGGCACAGAACACTGCTACTACAGAACACTACCACAGGCCACTGCCACAGGACAGCGGTTACAAAACACTGCCACAGGACAGCAGTTACAAAACACTGCCACAGGACACTATCACAGGACACTGCCACAGGACAGCAGTTACAAAACACTGTCACAGGACACTGCCACAGGACACTGCCACAGGATAGCGGCTACAGAACACTGCCACAGAACACTGCCACAGGACACTGTCACAGGACACTGCCACAGGACACTGTCACAGGACAGCCTCTACAGAACACTGCCACAGGACGGCGGCTACAGAACACTGCCGCAGAACACTGCCACAGGACGGCGGCTACAGAACACTGCCACAGAACACTGCCACAGGACGCTGCCACAGGACGGCGGCTACAGAACACTACTACAGAACACTGCCACAGGACACTGCCGCAGGACGGCGGCTACAGAACACTACTACAGAACACTGCCACAGGACACTGCCGCAGGACGGCGGCTACAGAACACTACTACAGAACACCGCCACAGGACGGCGGCTACAGAACACTACTACAGAACACTGCCACAGGACACTGCCACAGGACGGCGGCTACAGAACACTACTACAGAACACTGCCACAGGACGGTGGCTACAGAACACTACTGCCCTACTGCTTCTAACCGCAACCGTTCCTGCCGCCCCTGGGGTGGACCTCACCTCTGGGAGTTGAAGGAGGTCCCCTACGAAGATGTCTTGGCGTATACGCACGGTCGAACTAAGAATTATGATGGTAGATACCAAACTAGGTATGTACACGATGATACTGTGCAGCGGCCTTGATACCGCGGTTCTCCATTGTTATTGAGAGCAATCAATACATCTTGTTGAGCCGACGAATTTAGGTGAAGGTGGAATCGTGATAACTGATGATTTATTTGCAGGCAATCAGTGTCGCACCTTTAGGCTTTCAAATTCTCCGATTCAAAAGTGTTTCCGCCCGGGCTCGAACCGGGGACCTTCCGCGTGTGAGGCGGACGTGATAACCACTACACTACGGAAACGGATACCCTTCGACCCTCCTGGGACGATGTCATAGGCAACGGTGGCACCATCACGAGGACGTCCTTCAGGTAATTTCCTGTGTAGGTGCCGTCATTAACCAGCGCACGTCCGGGGGGGGGGTAGATATCTGCCCTCTCAGGCTTTTCCTCATTTGCCGCCAAACTAATCGGGTTAGCAAGGCCAAACCTCGCATAGCTGTTCATTGGTCTTTTCCGCATATCCTCATACATTTTTAACCCTGGGTCATCTCAGGCCAGGTTACCAGGTCAGGCGAAGTGACCCAACTACACTTCGAGTTCTAGGTGGCATAACTTCCACAGTAATTGAGCGATCGATTCCAACTTATAACACGTCATGATCTCATCAGGGACCATAATATGTATATCAATTGGTTTTTTCGTAGCATTGACCTTAAGTCAGGTCGCGGTCATGGCTTGCAATTATAGGGCTATGGTAAAATATACAAATGTGTCCTGGTTACCTATTTGCGCTCAGAATGATCTGACAACGGTTGTGACATCTAGCTGGAAGCTATGCTTCAATGTTACCGCTTTTTTCTCAGTGACCTCACCAAGGTCATCTGAGGTCACCTGAGATCACTTCACATTTATACGCATTATATCGCACTGCATTGAGCTAGAAGGCTCAAATTATCGGCATTGTGCTTGTATCGCCAAGACGTGTCGATTGATGCATTACCTGACCTCCCTAGGCGACTTCATGGCCTTGACCTGATGTCATGACTGCATGACCTTGACCTGAGTTTCGGTTTACCTAACCTTAAATTACACCGCTTATTGTCGGTAGCGCATTTCAAGGACTGTCAAATAGAGTTCGCCGTTTATTTCTATCTGTTACAGGTCCTGAGATATGTGTCAATATCTGAGACCCACCTGATCTGGTCGAATGTGACCTATGATGACCCAGTGACCTGAATGTTGACCTGAGCGAAAAAATGACCAAAATATTTTCGATAGAGCCCGTCAGGAGCTATCCAACGCCGTTTTCCGTTTGTCGCTAGCTAGCACAGTTCTAGAGATCTTAGGGGGCAGACATCTGCCACCCGGACATGCCAAGTTGGCGCGTACCTCCGGACGTGCGAGTGTTAACCCGCGTCGTTTTTCCGGTCAAATCCTCACACCTCGTCTCGGGGGGCGGTTGAAGACACCCCTCTAAAAATTCAAACTAAGAATCGAACGAAAACGAAAAAGAGGTAGCCCTATTTTCACGACTTTTCGCGAAAGTCTGTTTGTACGCTGGGAAGTCCATTTTTGGGATATAAAAAAAAATTTTTTGTTTGGAGAAAAGGAAGCGAAATCGACTAGGGCTATAATTTTTTGCCCCCGAATTTTTTTTTTAAAATTTTAAAATTTTGCGTTCGTTTTCTTTAAGTTTCCTTTTCCAATGGGTAGAGCAGACCGAGAAGTTCTCCGATTCAAAAAAAAGAAAAATTCAACTGGTACGTTTTGTTGCATCCGTAAAGATAAGCAAACGCTGAAAGTTTCATTACTAAAGAAGGGAGGGGCGGGGTTTTAAATTTCCCCGATCCAAAGGCGCGGGCTCGAACCGGGGACCTTCCCGCGTGTGAGGCGGACGTGATAACCACTACACTACGGAAACCGATGGCGGTTTGACCTCCTGGGACGATGGTCAATTTCACGGGGACACAGATTCACCGTGACGCTACCCTAACTGTCTCTAAGGTGTCTCCAAGATGTCCCTAAGGTGTCCCTAAGGTGTCCATATGGTGTCCATAAGGTGCCCCTAAGGTTTTCCTTATGTGTTCCCGAGGTGTATGTACGGTGCCACAATGGTGTCCCTAGAGTGTCACTAAGGTGGCAAGGTGTCCCTAATGTGCCCCTAAGATGACCCTGAGGGGTATTTACGGTGCCACCAGGGTGTCCCTAAGGTGACAAGGTGTCCCTAAGGTGACAAGGTGTCCCTAAGGTGACAAGGTGTCCCTAGTGTGTCCCTGAGGTGGCAAAGTGTCCATAATGTGTCCCTAAAGTGTCTCTGAGGTGCATGTACGGTAGCACTTGGGCGTTCCTAGGGTGTCCCTGAGGTGGCAAGGTGTCCCTAGTGTGTCCCTAATGTCGGGGCTGTCCCCGTGCCCGCTGAACCCATCTTGACCTCTTTAGATCATCGATAAAGGCCGCTCGGCTCGCAAAGTGCACGAATTAATTCCCAAAACGAAATGACTACCTTCCGGCATCCTCTATACAACTTAAACGTCGGTAGTGCTTATGTTGATATAACTCCCAGAATCTTCAGTTATGTTATAAGTCGACCGATACGACGCCCTCTAGCTTGGTATCGTTTTTTCAAAAATTAGCAGGGCGGATTTTGTGAATACTCCAACGCGTTCTCGTCAAGCCATGCCAGAGAAGGTCAAAGCCATGTCACACCCCTGTCCCCATGTTGTTTCTGAACTCGCACCATGACGCTTACGGTAAATTGGCGCGTTCATTTTCTTACGAAGTTGGCGATTGCCACGTCGATGTAGAGCATGGTGGTGATTAATGCACAATTTCCACAACCTTACGCGCCCTAAGCCCTAACAGGCGCAGAAAAAGACTACATATGTAGACAATTTGTTTTGTTTTATACCGTCCGTGATGACAATGCAGCATATACAGGACAGCAAGCACAACAGAAGTACTCCCACGCAATTGTAAGCAATCAGGTAGCCGCCTGTGTCAAAGGTTACCTTCGGGCCCCAAAACTGCCCTTTTGGCCTAAAATGACATTCCCCTGTGCCCTTTCCTGTCCTATGCGGCATGGAAAGTTCACGTCCCCCCCCCCGGTCAACAAACCTTCCAGTGTGTCCCGGGGCGCAAAGTGCCTTTTTCGAGTCGGTAAAGTGCCCTTTTGGAGCCGGCCAAGTGCCCTTTTCGTCACCCCCCCCCCCACATTTAAAAATCCTGGGTGCGCGCCTGATGACAATGCACCATATACGGGACAGTAGGCCCACCAGAAGCGCCTCACGCAATTGTCAACAATCAGATAAGCCAGTCTGTATGCGTATCATGAGACTCACATCGTCGAAGAAAACCAAGTGTACAGAAGCAATGCCTGTGTTATAATCACGCCATATCAGCCGACACCTGCCTAGTCGTACGGACACACTTCCCCCGGAATCCTGCCCCCCCCCCCCTGTGGTTTTCCTCCGACAGTGGTAAAACGGCCGGCGGTGGTGCGCCAATGTTTGGTAAGTCATCAGATGTTTGAGTAAGAAACTTGCGGACGGAGGGGTCATTCCAGGAAGAAACTTTGAAACTTGTTTAAGGAAGACACTTGGGGTCATTCAAGGTCACTGACCAAGGACTAGGTAGCTGATGTCACCCTCCCCCGCCCGCATACACACACACCAACCTTATGAGGAAAATTGCATTTCCCAATCCCAAACACTCTTCATTTTCGCAATAGCCAATAAAATGAAGCCCTAGGATCAACTTCATGACGTCATCTGTGACGTCATGAGAGCCGGGCGCGACACACTCCCCCCTGCATAGCATCAAAATAAACTTCGATATTCTGGCTGCATTCGTCTGGATTCGTTATCGGCCAACCGGCGAAAATTTGCCGGCGGGTGCCACATCTTCTGAGATCCTGGTGGGAGGCGACCACTCCAGGAACAGGCCTTGTGAAGCGGAGACGAGTAGTCTAGGGGTAAGCTGCTCGTCTCACAATCAAAGGTTGTGGGTTCGAGTCTCACCTGTCGCTACTCTTCGCCCGCGACCAATCGGCGTGAGAGATTGGCGACGCTGCATGACTCAAGGGTTGATGTGTCGCAAAACCAATATCCGACGAACCAACCTGCCTTGTGAAGCTGAGAACCCCTTTACAAATGTGTGCCTTTCCTTTAGGAACACGCTGGCCGCGCTTCTGGCTGAGTGGGCCACTGGCTCCCTCAGTCATTGATGTGTTCTCCACCCACACCCCGCCGTTCCCATCCCACCTCCCAATCAGACCCAAGCTCAATCATAGGGCCTGCGGTGCCTATATTAAATAATGAATGGCTTTCGAGCAATTTTGGCCATCGACATTGCCTTCCTAGCCTTTTAGCCTTCCTTGTGTTTTCCTCATGCCTGATGATCATTCCATCAGACTTCCTGGGCGCTACATGACCAATGTAGTCGATGCGCCCTTAAGCCCTAATAACTAACTAACTAACCATCAGACTTCCGCTCGACTCAATTTTTTTAGTCGACTCACATGTGAGTCGTAGATCTTGAGATCTGATTCGACTCACGACTCAAACGGACTGACAGAAATTTGGATCGATTCAGACCCGACTCAATGGCATCAGACTCACGAGCCATATGATTCAGTGTGCGCTCATTCGACTCATTTTTTTGAAAGATGTGATTGAACTCACGACTCAACGCATATTTTTGGAAAAGAATCGATTTAACTCGCGACTCGTCATTTAAACATTAAATGATTCGTCATTCAAACATTAAATGACGAGTAAAAATTAAAATAAACATTAAATAAAAACGATTGATTCATGAGTCGATTTTCAATTCAACTCGAGTCGAGCACATTCAAGTCTGCATTCTGCATTGAAGTCTGCAGTCTGCAGTCTGCATTCCAGTCGCGGACGTCGGCCGCGACCGCAGAACCTTTGTACTCCGTCTGCGCTGTGGCGTACAGTGCCTCCCCTCGGGGTCGGAGTGAACTCTCCCGGCTGGAAGAGATCCCATTCGTCGGCAGACGCGCGTCTCTGATTCGTCCCGACGCCTCGGGTAATTGCTTTGTGCGGACCTCGCCGAGGCAAATCTGCTCGCTGGCACGATCGCGTCGGCCACCCCCAGCTCGGCCGCGACTCTTCCAGAACTGTCGCCATCCACGTCCAGCCTGTTGGGGGGGGTGCAACACGCACTCTTCAGTCCTCCACCACTGCAGGCGGGCAGGCGCAACTCGCTTTGGTGGCATAAAACAAAGCGTTTTTGTTCAAGCGTTGCTGCGTTGTGTACTTTTCCGCGCCACTTTGCTGCTGAGACGACTCGAGACGGCGGGGCTTCGGTGCCTGCCATGCTGACCCTTCACACGCGTACCGGCGGATCCTGGGCAGGAGTAGGAACGACAATAAAAGTGTAGCAGACGACTTTCAGGGGACGCCATTTTCCCGGAGGGAAAATCACCGTGCATTGGAGGAATGTCAGCAGGACGAGAAAAGTTTGGTGGGCCTGGGGCATTTTCAAGCATGGGATTCCACGACCAGGGGGCGCGTCAGTTTTCCATAGTGATGGGCGCATGCGCCACCCCTCCTGCATCCACAGCTGGCGATAATAATCATACTTGGCTGATCCCAACATTTATATCGATGCTCTTGTGTTTGCTCTAATATTCCATTCCCAGTCCGCAAAACACCACGGCATGCATCCCAGAAAGCGGTCTTTTAGGCCGCCGGTACTCAGCGGGATTTCCGACCAGGCTTCGGCCCTCGCATTCCCCACCTATTCTACCAGGCTTCGCCCTCCCATTCTAGTGGGTGCACCTCCGTCGGCGAGGTCGGCGCACATGCGCGCGGCCCAGCCGAGTTTCCCCGGCGCGGAAGTGTCGTGCGCCCACTGACAGCACGGAAGCGCGTGCTTCCACGCGATGCTAATTGGCGCGTTCGGCAGCCGGCCGGCCACTCGTCGCGGATCAGCCGACTGACAGCGCCTGAGGCGATTAGCCAGCTGGCGACGCCCGAGGCGGTTTGTCAGCTGGGTGGAGACGGGCGCAGCGGAGACTGCCCCGGGCGGGGCGGGTCGACTTTCGCTGCCGTGGCGGCGGTCGACGCCGGTGTTCGTGGAGCGTCGTGGAGACGATTCGGGTGTCATCTGGGGAAAATTGCTAGCGTTTGGACGGTCCGGTATGTCCTGAAAACTACTCGATATATAGGGGCACGGGTGTTGATTGCATAAAATGAATGGGGAGGGGAATACATGAAGGCAACCAGCAGCCCCAAATGGATTGGGGCACAATCGATAGGGTCCCATGTTGAACGCATATTTTTTTTGGGGGGGGGCAAAGACCAAATTGAGGGACCTGAAGCCCCTAAAATGTATATAAAACATACCCCTGGATAGAGGTATGGGTGGCACATGGGTGTCACATCGGTGTCACCTGAAGTTGTTTGATGACATCAGATGACCTTTTTGACGACCAAAGTTGCCCGGAAGCCATTTGCATCCAAGAGGGGCGTTTTTTTTTCCGGCCGGAGGGACACCACCTTCCATGTGAAGAGGCGGACACATGACCCCAGTGCCTGCCCTTTACCTGCCCCTGGTCGTCGTTGCATCGAAATGAGTCCTCAGAAAAAGGAAAGCATTGGAAAGGCCAGTATAAGTCAGTGGCGTACCTAGGAATGGAGCTAACGGGAAGGAGGGGGGCAAACAGATTTGGAGAGGCCCATCTGCCCCCACTCATGAAGTCACCAGATTCCGACCACTCTTCTCCCAAATGGGCTCATTCTTATTTATTGAACAAAATAATTAGTGCCAAATTTAATTGTCATGTAAACGGGCGCCTAATTTTCCTCCATCGTTTCTGAGTCACCGGATTTCAACTCTGGCTCCCTGTTCTGTTCGACCTATCCTATTCGAATAGTTTTTATTTTGGTATCCCGTGATAAGTGACATTACACTGCTGAAATTGCACGTGTGCAAACCAATTAAAAATGTAATATTTTCTAATTTCAAGCATTCCAGTTAATTTTGTCCGGTCGCAAAAACGCAAACATTCGTAAATGTGTGCACCCGCCTTACGCATTCGGCGCATTCGCCACACTTCTTGCGATACTCCGGTTTCAGCTAGGCCTCATACGTTTTACTAATTCCTGCCACATGATAATCTGGTGCCATATTCGACGTGTGGAATGGTTCGTATGGAAATTCGATGGGCATATTCGATTAATTCAATTTCATGATTAGTTATTTTCTTCCTACCTTTTCCGGTAGATAAGAAATCCGAATTCACTTTGAGCTTTAATGTGCCTGATCTCTTTGGCTAAACATACCCCTGGATTTGCTATGGAGCTGGTGCCCTAGCATGGTGTCATTGTTCGGACCCGTTTCGTTTTTCTTAGCGCACGGTTGTATTTTCTGGCTCCAGGCTATTTTTTTACTGGTTAGCATATTTTTAGACTCAACTCATTTTTTTAAAGAGTTTTGTTGGTTTTTGTGCAACGGCGGTATTTTTGAGGTTCCGGTGCGTTTGCGAAGACGCCGATGAGTTTATTTAGTGCTCAGTCTTTTTCTTCATTTTTCAAGATCATGTCACTTTTTTGGGGACCAATCCCGCTTTTGAGGCCACAAATGGTCTCATGGCCCCGCCCCGGTGTATTGTCAGGGCCTCCGTTGCGGTTGCTTAGAGCTCCGGGTGTGTTTATTTAGAGCTGCTGTGTATGTTTCATCAGCCCCAGTTTTACCAGTTTCCTCGAGTTTTTCGGCGGGTAGCGAAAAACGGTGTAGGTCTCGTACGTTATTTGTCACCAATAGCTGCTCATAGCACCAGCCATGCTTCGGTGTAGAAGGTCCGACGCTATTCGCCACCAATACCTGCCCATAACACCAGCCATGCTTCGGTGCAGGTCTCCGACGCTACCTATCACCAGTACCTGCCCATAACACCAGCCATGATCCTGTGCAGAAGGTCCTACGCTATCTACCACCAATACCTGCTCAGAACACAAGCTATGCCGTCGTAGTAGATACCGACGACGGATTATGTCTTCTTGCGTTGGTAAATGGGAAATCTGAAAACCAAATATTTAAAATGAAGCTGTTGAAATCCAAGTTGTTTAGGGAAGAGCCTTCTATCATGTACAAGCCCACCGCATCTCTGACTTGTCCCTCCCCGAACAATTTCGAAACCTACACTCTACACCCCTACACCTACACTCATGGGTGTCATCAAAAAGTATGCAATTCACAAATAATTATAATGATGTACAACACTTATTTCATGCGACAGAGATCATATGACACAAGTACTTCACGCACATATATATATATATATTCATTATACATATGTACATTCCTATTCTCGTCTCCATGCATTTCAATTCTATGATTTGTTCTATAATTGTATGTTTCTGTGAATGCACGGATGATGCTCCGTGTTCCCATCTTTACCTGCAAAAAGGTGGAACGTACGGGCATTGGCATTGCAGCTGCAAAAGTGATGTTACATTGCTACATCTGTCACGGGTGCTGCCAAAAGATTCCAGAGAGCTGCCAGAGGGCTACCATTTGCTTGCAGGGGATTTGCTTTCAAGGCGATTTGTGATTTGCTTTCAAGTCGACAGGCGTGTTTGTGGAATTCCCTGAGCACGTTCGGTTACATCGCGATCACGACACGCTGCCAGAGACTGTACCGAGTCGATTTTCCCACCGCAGAGACACATTCCGAACTTGCCACAAGTCGGAAATCAACGGCTTGTTTCTACCAGTAGTGCTGTAGCACTGGCTATCGGTAGTAAATTATCAAACTTTCATAGATCTTTCGGACAAGACGGTGGCAGAACGGAGGTCAGGGTCAGAGTGGACCGCTCCGGCCCCGAGGGGGAAGGAAGAGCTTGGGTACCGCTGCTTTTTGTGGTTTGGTCCCGAGCTATATCTGCTGTTGAGAGAGACTGACTTCGATTTCGCCAAGCAGTATGTGCCTCCGGGGGAGCACCTGGCCACAATGGATATATTTATGTTGGTTTTAGTTGTCGGCTTCATCTTTCATACTGCTTTATCCCAGGATCAATTCCCCGAGGTGAATTAGTTGTGCGCTCTGCTATCTTTAAGAATTGTTGGTTTATGTGAACATCAATCACAATATGGGATTATCCTGGTTACCATATTACATTTATTCTTGTGTCTAGGTCAAAGAGGTCACGACATGCAAGACATCTAATACTAAAGGTCACACAAAAAGTACCCATCTTAACTGAATTTCATGTTCATAGCATTAGCAGATAATAGCAAACACGTGTACGATTTGAATGAGATAGGTGGACACCAAGGCCTATCTAGCCAGGTTGGACAATAACGCCAGCTGACTAACCTCCGAAGCAGCCCGAAGCGTAAACAACAATGACCTTGAAAAATTCCCATTGCCCAACTCCATGTATTGGCGATCTGGGATTTTTTTGGGAATCTGAAAAAAAATGCAGGATGCCGTGCCAGACTGGTGGCTGCATTCCGGCACGAAACAAAACCCCATTTTAGGGAGGAGAAAATCGCCGTGCAGAATATTTAGGCACCTGGGTACCACGCAGCGTCCCGATAACAACCCTTTACGGCTTACGTTCACGGCTCTTCCTCCATGAACCACCCAACTGACTCACAGTTACACTAAGCGTTCGACATAGGCTACTCTTGCTATCTTCACAAGAATGCTGCACTCTAATTGGTCAGTTTGGCCCTCGTAGGCGTAAACGAATTGACATCCATCATAATCGCCTAGAGCGTCACATATGTAGCCAAATCCCACACCGGCAGCTGATTGCTATTGTCCAGGCACAACAAAATAAACCTAATGCAATTCCATCTTCTCAATTCTTCACCTCGTGACTTTCTTACTTTATATGGTACTTGGAATCGTTAAATGAAGTTAATCTTTTATTTTGCTCGCATGCTTTTAGTCGCTTGCCGAATAACCCGCAATCGTTCGTGCGCCTCGGACTTTATCAGGGAGTTCGGAGAGAAAATGTCAATGCTGACCTGGATTAAACCAAGTTCCGTATGTGACTGGGAGCATGAACGATACAGAGAACATAATAATGACTTGACTAAAAGACCACAAAGTTGTAGAAAAAGCTGCGTTGTACGTAGAGACGAGGAACGGATGGAACGAAAACATTTTCCACAATTTCACGATGGCAGGGATCATACCAGTTTCCGATAGCAGTTTGTTATCGGAGAAATTAGCAGTGACAAAAGAGGGATTTCTGAAGAAAAACTTTTTAAATGTGCTAAATGGATGATGCTTTTGACATGTTAAATGTCCTTAGCATCTCCGTGTGTGTTGTCCTTAAAAGTAACACCAGTCATGAATCGGTGCTGGTCGCTGACGCTCTTTGCCACCAATACCTGCCCATAACACCAGCCATGCTTCGGTACATGTCTCCGACGTTATTTGCCACCAATACCTGTTCATAACACTAGCTATGCTTCAGTACATGTCTCCGACGTTCTTTGCCACCAATACTTGCCAATGTTCATAACACCAGCCACGCTTCTGTGCAGGTCTCCGACGGTACCTATCACCAGTACCTGCTCATAACACCAGCCATGATTCGGTGCAGAAGGTCCAACTCTATCTGCCACCAATACCTGACCATAACACTAGCCACCCTTCGGTTTATGTCTCCGAAGTTATTTGCCATCAATACCTGTTCATAACACTAGCCATGCTTCGGTTCATGTCTCCGACGCTATTTGCCACCAATACCTGCCCATAACACCAGCCACGCTTCGGTTCATGTCTCCGACGTTATTTGCCACCAATACCTGTTCATAACACAGGCCACGCTTCAATGGGGGTCTCCGACGCTATTTGCCACCAATACCTGTTCATAACACCAGCCACGCTTGGGTGCAGGTCTCCGATGTTATTTGCCACCAATACCTGTTCATAACACAGGCCACGCTTCAATGCTGGTCTCCGACGCTATTTGCACCAATACCTGTTCATAACACCAGCCACGCTTCGTTTCATGTCTCCGACGTTATTTGCCACCAATACCTGTTCATAACACCAGCCATGCTTCGGTACATGTCGCCGACGTTATTTGCCACCAATACCTGTTCATAACACTAGCTATGCTTCGGTACATGTCTCCGACGTTCTTTGCCACCAATACTTGCCAATGTTCATAACACCGGCCACGCTTCTGTGCATGTCTCCGACGCTACCTTTCTACCAATACCTGCTCACTAACACCAGCCATGATTCGGTCAGAAGGCTCCGACGTCTATTTGCCACCAATACCTGACCATAACACTAGCCACCCTTCGGTTTCATGTCTCCGAAGTTATTTGCCACCAATACCTGTTCATAACACTAGCCATGCTTCGGTTCATGTCTCCGACGCTATTTGCCACCAATACCTGCCCATAACACCAGCCACGCTTCGGTTCATGTCTCCGACGCTATTTGTACCAATACCTGACCATAACACTAGCCATCCTTCGGTTCATGTCTCCGACGTTATTTGCCACCAATACCTGTTCATAACACAGGCCACGCTTCAATGCAGGTCTCCGACGTTATTTGCCACCAATACCTGCCCATAACACCAGCCACGCTTCGCTTATGTCTCCGACGTTATTTCCCACCAATACCTGTTCATAACACAGGCCACGCTTCGATGCAGGTCTCCGACGCTATTTGCCACCAATACCTGTTCATAACACCAGCCACGCTTCGGTACAGGTCTCCGATGTTATTTGCCACCAATACCTGTTCATAACACCAGCCACGCTTGGGTGCAGGTCTCCGACGCTATTTGCCACCAATACCTGTTCATAACACCAGCCACGCTTCGTTTCATGTCTCCGACGTTATTTGCCAACAATACCTGTTCATAACACTAGCTATGCTTCAGTACATGTCTCAGACGTTCTTTGCCACCAATACTTGCCAATGTTCATAACACCAGCCACGCTTCTGTGCAGGTCTCCGACGGTACCTATCACCAGTACTGGCTCATAACACCAGCCATGATTCGGTGCAGAAGGTCCAACTCTATCTGCCACCAATACCTGACCATAACACTAGCCATCCTTCGGTTCATGTCTCCGACGTCATTTCCAACCAATAACTGTTCATAACACAGGCCACGCTTCAGTACATGTCTCCGACGTTCTTTGCCACCAATACCTGCCAATGTTCATAACACCAGCCACGCTTGGGTTCAGGTCTCCGATGTTATTTGCCACCAATACCTATTCATAACACAGGCCACGCTTCAATGCAGGTCTCCGACGTTATTTGCCACCAATACCTGTTCATAACACCAGCCACGCTTGGGTGCAGGTCTCCGATGTTATTTGCCACCAATACCTGTTCATAACACAGGCCACGCTTCAATGCAGGTCTCCGATGCTATTTGCCACCAATACCTGCCCATAACACTAGCCATGCTTCGGTTCATGTCTCCGACGTTATTTGCCACCAATACCTGTTCATAACACAGGCCACGCTTCAATGCAGGTCTCCGACGCTATTTGCCACCAATACCTGTTCATAACACCAGCCACGCTTCGGTGCAGGTCTCCGATGTTATTTGCCACCAATACCTGTTCATAACACAGGCCACGCTTCAATGAAGGTCTCCGACGCTATTTGCCACCAATACCTGTTCATAACACCAGCCACGCTTCGGTAAATGTCTTCGACGTTATCTGCCACCAATACCTGTTAATAACACTAGCCATGCTTCGGTTCCTATCTCCGACGATATTTGCCACCAATACCTGTTCATAACACAGCCACGCTTCCGTGCATGTCTCCGACGCTATTTGTACCAATACCTGCATAACCCAGCCACGCTTTGTACCCACTTCCACCAATACCGCCCATGACCATCTTCGGTCCATGTCTCCGACGTTATTTGCCACCAATACCTGTTCATAACACAGGCCACGCTTCAATGCAGGTCTCCGACGCTATTTGCGACCAATACCTGTTCATAACACCAGCCACGCTTCGTTTCATGTCTCCGACGTTATTTGCCACCAATACCTGTTCATAACACAGGACACGCTTCAATGCAGGTCTCCGACGCTATTTGCCACCAATACCTGTTCATAACACCAGCCACGCTTCGGTGCATGTCTCCGACGTTATTTGCCACCAATACCTGTTCATAACACAGGCCACGCTTCAATGCAGGTCTCCGACGCTATTTGCGACCAATACCTGTTCATAACACCAGCCACGCTTCGTTTCATGTCTCCGACGTTCTTTGCCACCAATACCTGTTCATAACACCAGCCATGCTTCGGTACCTATCTCCGACGTTATTTGCCAACAATACCTGTTCATAACACTAGCTATGCTTCAGTACATGTCTCCGACGTTCTTTGCCACCAATACTTGCCAATGTTCATAACACCAGCCACGCTTGGGTGCAGGTCTCCGACGGTACCTATCACCAGTACCTGCTCATAACACCAGCCATGATTCCGTGCAGAAGGTCCAACTCTATCTGCCACCAATACCTGACCATAACACTAGCCATCCTTCGGTTCATGTCTCCGACGTTATTTGCCACCAATACCTGTTCATAACACAGGCCACGCTTCGGTGCATGTCTCCGACGCTATTTGCCACCAATACCTGCCCATAACACCAGCCACGCTTCGGTTCATGTCTCCGACGTTATTTGCCACCAATACCTGTTCATAACACAGGCCACGCTTCAGTGCATGTCTCCGACGCTATTTGCCACCAATACCTGACCATAACACTAGCCATCCTTCGGTTCATGTCTCCGACGTTATTTGCCACCAATACCTGTTCATAACACAGGCCACGCTTCAATGCAGGTCTCCGACGCTATTTGCCACCAATACCTGTTCATAACACCAGCCACGCTTGGGTGCAGGTCTCCGATGTTATTTGCCACCAATACCTGTTCATAACACAGGCCACGCTTCAATGCAGGTCTCCGACGCTATTTGCCACCAATACCTGTTCATAACACCAGCCACGCTTCGTTTCATGTCTCCGACGTTATTTGCCACCAATACCTGTTCATAACACCAGCCTCGCTTCGATTCATGTCTCCGACGTTATTTGCTACCAATACCTGTTCATAACACCAGCCACGCTTCGGTACATGTCTCCGACGTTATTTGCCACCAATACCTGTTCATAACACCAGCCACGCTTCGGTGCAGGTCTCCGACGTACTTGCCACCAATACCTGTCATAACACCAGCCACGTTCGGTCATCTCCGACCTATTTGCCACCAATACCTGTCCATAACACCAGCCACGCTTCGGTTCATGTCTCCGACGTTGTTTGCCACCAATACCTGTTCATAACACCAGCCATGCTTCGGTTCATGTCTCCGACGTTATTTGCCACCAATACCTGTTCATAACACAGCCACGCTTCAGTCATGTCTCCGACGCTATTTGCCACCAATACCTGCCCATAACACCAGCCACGCTTCGGTCATGTCTCCGACGTTATTTGCCACCAATACCTGTTCATAACACTAGCTATGCTTCGGTACATGTCTCCGACGTTATTTGCCACCAATACCTGTTCATAACACAGGCCACGCTTCAGTGCATGTCTCCGACGTTATTTGCCACCAATACCTGTCCATAACACTAGCCATGCTTCGGTTCATGTCTCCGACGTTATTTGCCACCAATACCTGTTCATAACACAGGCCACGCTTCAATGCAGGTCTCCGACGCTATTTGCCACCAATACCTGTTCATAACACCAGCCACGCTTCGGGTGCAGGTCTCCGATGTTATTTGCCACCAATACCTGTTCATAACACAGGCCACGCTTCAATGCAGGTCTTCGACGTTATTTGCCACCAATACCTGTTCATAACACCAGCCATGCTTCGGTACATGTCTTCGACGCTATTTGCCACCAATACCTGCCCATAACACCAGCCACGCTTCGGTTCATGTCTCCGACGTTATTGCCACCAATACCTGTTCATAACACAGGCCACGCTTCGAAAGTCTCCGACGCTATTTGCCACCAATACCTGACCATAACACCAGCCACCCTTCGGTTCATGTCTCCGACGTTATTTGCCACCAATACCTGTTCATAACACAGGCCACGCTTCAGTGCAGGTCTCCGACGCTATTTGCCACCAATACCTGTTCATAACACCAGCCACGCTTCGGTTCATGTCTCCGACGTTATTTGCCACCAATACCTGTTCATAACACAAGCCACGCTTCAGTCAGTCTCCGACGCTATTTGCCCCAATACCCTCCCATAACACTAGCCAGCTTCGGTTCATGTCTCCGACGTTATTTGCCACCAATACCTGCCCATAACACTAGCCATGCTTCAGTTCATGTCTCCGACGTTATTTGCCACCAATACCTGTTCATAACACAGGCCACGCTTCAATGCAGGTCTCCGACGCTATTTGCCACCAATACCTGTTCATAACACCAGCCACGCTTCAGTACAGGTCTCCGACGTTATTTGCCACCAATACCTGTTCATAACACCAGCCACGCTTCGTGCAGGTCTCCGACGTTATTTGCCACCAATACCTGTTCATAACACCAGCCATGCTTCGTTACATGTCTCCGACGTTATTTGCCACCAATACCTGTTCATAACACTAGCCATGCTTCAGTACATGTCTCCGACGTTCTTTGCCACCAATACTTGCCAATGTTCATAACACCAGCCACGCTTGGGTGCAGGTCTCCGACGGTACCTATCACCAGTACCTGCTCATAACACCAGCCACGATTCGGTACAGAAGGTCCAACTCTATCTGCCACCAATACCTGACCATAACACTAGCCATCCTTCGGTTCATGTCTCCAACGTTATTTGCCACCAATAACTGTTCATAACACAGGCCACGCTTCAGTACATGTCTCCGACGTTCTTTGCCACCAATACCTGTTCAACACGCCAATGTTCAAACACCAGCCACGCTTCGGTGCATGTCTCCGACGTTATTTGCCACCAATACCTGTTCATAACACAGGCCACGCTTCAATGCAGGTCTCCGACGCTATTTCCACCTACCATAACACCAGCCCTTCGGTCATACGTTATTTGCCACCAATACCTGTTCCGTCATAACACCAGCCACGCTTGGTTCATGTCTCCGACGTTATTTGCCACCAATACCTGTTCATAACACCGGCCATGCTTCATCATGTCTCCGACGTTATTTGCCACCAATACCTGCCCATAACACTAGCCTGCTTCGGTTCATGTCTCCGACGCTATTTGCCACCAATACCTGTTCATAACACCAGCCACGCTTCGTTTCATGTCTCCGACGTTATTTGCCACCAATACCTGTTCATAACACCAGCCACGCTTCGGTACAGGTCTCCGACGTTATTTGCCAACCACCACTCTTCATGTCTCCGACCACCATTACTGTATCTCGAGTTTTCCATTTCAATCCCATAACACCAGCCACGCTTCGTCAGGTCCCCGACGTTATTTGCCACCAATACCTGTTCATAACACAGGCCACGCTTCAATGCAGGTCTCCGACGTTATTTGCCACCAATACCTGTTCATAACACCAGCCATGCTTCGGTACATGTCTCCGACGTTATTTGCCACCAATACCTGTTCATAACACTAGCCATGCTTCGGTACATGTCTCCGACGCTATTTGCCACCAATACCTGTTCATAACACAGGCCACGCTTCAGTGCATGTCTCCGACGCTATTTGCACCAATACCTGCCCATAACACCAGCCACGCTTCGGTTCATGTCTCCGACGCTATTTGCCACCAATACCTGTTCATAACACTAGCCATGCTTCGGTACCATGTCTCCGACGTTATTTGCCACCAATACCTGTTCATAACACTAGCCACGCTTCAGTACATGTCTCCGACGTTCTTTGCCACCAATACTTGCCAATGTTCATAACACCAGCCACGCTTCGGGTTCATGTCTCCGACGTTATTTGCCACCAATACCTGTTCATAACACAGGCCACGCTTCAATGCAGGTCTCCGACGCTTTTTGCCACCAATACATGTTCATAACACCAGCCACGCTTGGGTGCAGGTCTCCGATGTTATTTGCCACCAATACCTGTTCATAACACAGGCCACGCTTCAATGCATGTCTCCGACGCTATTTGCACCAATACCTGTCCATAACACTAGCCATGCTTCGGTTCATGTCTCCGACGTTATTTCCCACCAATACCTGTTCATAACACAGGCCACGCTTCAATGCAGGTCTCCGACGCTATTTGCCACCAATACCTGTTCATAACACCAGCCACGCTTCGGTGCAGGTCTCCGATGTTATTTGCCACCAATACCTGTTCATAACACAGGTCACGCTTCAATGCAGGTCTCCGACGTTATTTGCCACCAATACCTGTTCATAACACCAGCCATGCTTCGGTACATGTCTCCGACGCTATTTGCCACCAATACCTGTTCATAACACTAGCCATGCTTCGGTTCATGTCTCCGACGTTATTTGCCACCAATACCTGTTCATAACACCAGCCACGCTTCGTTAAATGTCTTCGACGTTATTTGCCACCAATACCTGTTCATAACACCAGCCACGCTTCGGTACATGTCTCCCACGTTATTTGCCACCAATACCTGTTCATAACACCAGCCATCGCTTCGGTACATGTCTCCGACGCTCATTGCCACCAATACCTGTTCATAACACTAGCCATGCTTCGGTTCATATCTCCGACGTTATTTGCCACCAATACCTGTTCATAACACAGACACGCTTCCGTGCATGTCTCCGACGCTATTTGTACCAATACCTGCCCATAACACCAGCCACGCTTCGTTTCATGTCTCCGACGGTCTTTGCCACCAATACCTGCCCATGACACTAGCCATGCTTCGGTCCATGTCTCCGACGTTATTTGCCACCAATACCTGTTCATAACACAGGCCACGCTTCGGTACATGTCTCCGACGTTATTTGCCACCAATACCTGTTCATAACACCAGCCATGCTTCGGTACATGTCTCCGACGCTATTTGCCACCAATACCTGTTCATAACACCAGCCATGCTTCGGTACATGTCTCCGACGTTATTTGCCAACAATACCTGTTCATAACACTAGCTATGCTTCAGTACATGTCTCCGACGTTCTTTGCCACCAATACTTGCCAATGTTCATAACACCAGCCACGCTTGGGTGCAGGTCTCCGACGGTACCTATCACCAGTACCTGCTCATAACACCAGCCATGATTCGGTGCAGAAGGTCCAACTCTATCTGCCACCAATACCTGACCATAACACTAGCCATCCTTCGGTTCATGTCTCCGACGTTATTTGCCACCAATACCTGTTCATAACACCAGCCACGCTTCGGTTCATGTCTCCGACGTTATTTGCCACCAATACCTGTTCATAACACCAGCCACGCTTCGGTGTCATGTCTCCGACGTTATTTGCCACCAATATCATCTGTTCATAACACCAGCCACGCTTCGTTTCATGTCTCCGACGTTATTTGCCACCAATACCTGTTCATAACACAGGCCACGCTTCAATGCAGGTCTCCGACGCTATTTGCCACCAATACCTGCCCATAACACTAGCCATGCTTCGGTTCATGTCTCCGACGTTATTTGCCACCAATACCTGTTCATAACACAGGCCACGCTTCAGTGCATGTCTCCGACGCTATTTGCCACCAATACCTGTTCATAACACTAGCCATGCTTCGGTACATGTCTCCGACGTTATTTGCCACCAATACCAATGTTCATAACACCAGCCACGCTTGGGTTCAGGTCTCCGACGTTATTTGCCACCAGTACCTGTTCATAACACCGGCCACGCTTCGGTACATGTCTCCGACTCTATTTGCCACCAATACCTGACCATAACACTAGCCATCCTTCGGTTCATGTCTCCGACGTTATTTGCCACCAATACCTGTTCATAACACAGGCCACGCTTCAGTGCATGTCTCCGACGCTATTTGCCACCAATACCTGTTCATAACACCAGCCACGCGTGGGTGCAGGTCTCTGACGTTATTTGCCACCAATACCTGTTCATAACACAGGCCACGCTTCAATGCAGGTCTCCGACGCTATTTGCCACCAATACCTGTTCATAACACCAGCCACGCTTCGGTGTCATGTCTCCGACGTTATTTGCCACCAATACCTGCCCATAACACCAGCCATGCTTCGGTACATGTCTCCGACGTTATTTGCCACCAATACCTGTTCATAACACCAGCCTCGCTTCGATTCATGTCTCCGACGTTATTTGCTACCAATACATGTTCGTAACACAGGCCACGCTTCAGTGCATGTCTCCGACGCTTTTTGTACCAATACCTGCCCCTAACACTAGCCATGATTCGGTTCATGTCTCCGACGTTATTTGCCACCAATACCTGTTCATAACACTGGCCATGCTTCAGTACATGTCTCCGACGCTATTTGCCACCAATACCTGTTAATAACACTAGACATGCTTCAGTACATGTCTCCGACGTTCTTTGCCAACAATACTTGCCAATGTTCATAACACCAGCCACGCTTGGGTGCAGGTCTCCGACGTTATTTGCCACCAATACCTATTCATAACACAGGCCACGCTTCAATGCAGGTCTCCGACGCTATTTGCCACCAATACCTGTTCATAACACCAGCCACGCTTGGGTGCAGGTCTCCGATGTTATTTGCCACCAATACCTGTTCATAACACAGGCCACGCTTCAATGCAGGTCTCCGACGTTATTTGCCACCAATACCTGCCCATAACACTAGCCATGCTTCGGTTCATGTCTCCGACGTTATTTCCCACCAATACCTGTTCATAACACAGGCCACGCTTCAATGAAGGTCTCCGACGCTATTTGCCACCAATACCTGTTCATAACACCAGCCACGCTTGGGTGCAGGTCTCCGATGTTATTTGCCACCAATACCTGTTCATAACACAGGCCAAGCTTCAATGCAGGTCTCCGACGCTATTTGCCACCAATACCTGTTCATAACACCAGCCATGCTTCGGTACATGTCTCCGACGTTATTTGCCACCAATACCTGTTAATAACACTAGCCATGCTTCGGTTCCTGTCTCCGACGTTATTTGCCACCAATACCTGTTCATAACACCAGCCACGCTTCGTTAAATGTCTCCGACGCTATTTGCCACCAATACCTGTTCATAACACCAGCCACGCTTCGGTACATGTCTCCGACGTTATTTGCCACCAATACCTGTTCATAACACCAGCCATGCTCCGACCTATCCACCAATACCTGTTAATAACACTAGCCATTTTTTTCCTTCTCCGACGTTATTTGCCACCAATACCTGTTCATAACACAGACCACGCTTCGGTGCATGTCTCCGACGCTATTTGCCACCAATACCTGTTCATAACACCAGCCACGCTTCGTTTCATGTCTCCGACGTTCTTTGCCACCAATACCTGTTCATAACACAGGCCATGCTTCTTCAACCTCAACACACCACGCTTCATGTCTCCGACGTTATTTGCCACCAATACCTGTTCATAACACAAGCCACGCTTCGGTACATGTCTCCGACGTTATTTGCCACCAATACCTGTTCATAACACCAGCCATGCTTCGGTACATGTCTCCGACGTTATTTGCCACCAATACCTGTTCATAACACCAGCCATGCTTCGGTACATGTCTCCGACGTTATTTGCCACCAATACCTGTTCATAACACCAGCCATGCTTCGGTACATGTCTCCGACGTTACTTTGCCACCAATACCCTGTTCATAACACCAGCCACGCTTCGGTTCATGTCTCCGACGTTATTTGCCACCAATACCTGCTCATAACACCAGCCACGCTTCGGTACAGGTCTCCGACGCTATTTGCCACCAATACCTGACTCATAACACTAGCCACCCTTCGGTTCATGTCTCCGACGTTATTTGCCACCAATACCTGTTCATAACACTAGCCACGCTTCGGTTCATGTCTCCGACGTTATTTGCCACCAATACCTGTTCATAACACCAGCCACGCTTCGGTGCATGTCTCCGACGCTATTTGCCACCAATACCTGTTCATAACACCAGCCATGCTTCGGTTCATGTCTCCGACGTTATTTGCCACCAATACCTGTTCATAACACAGGCCACGCTTCAGTGCATGTCTCCGACGCTATTTGCCACCAATACCTGCCCATAACACTAGCCATCCTTCGGTTCATGTCTCCGACGTTATTTGCCACCAATACCTGTTCATAACACAGGCCACGCTTCAATACAGGTCTCCGACGCTATTTGCCACCAATACCTGTTCATAACACCAGCCATGCTTCGGTACATGTCTCCGACGTTATTTGCCACCAATACCTGTTCATAACACTAGCCACGCTTCAATGCAGGTCTCCGACGCTATTTGCCACCAATACCTGTTCATAACACCAGCCACGCTTCGGTACATGTCTCCGACGTTATTTTCCACCAATACCTGTTCATAACACCAGCCATGCTTCGGTACATGTCTCCGACGCTATTTGCCACCAATACCTGTCCATAACACTAGCCATGCTTCGGTTCATGTCTCCGACGTTATTTGCCACCAATACCTGTTCATAACACCAGCCACGCTTCATTACAGGTCTCCGACGTTATTTACCACCAATACCTGTTCATAACACCAGCCACGCTTCGGTGCAGGTCTCCGACGCTATTTGCCACCAATACCTGTTCATAACACTAGCCATGCTTCGGTTCATGTCTCCGACGTTATTTGCCACCAATACCTGTTCATAACACCAGCCACGCTTCGGTACAATGTCTCCGACGTTATTTGCCACCAATACCTGTTCATAACACCAGCCACGCTTCGGTGCATGTCTCCGACGTTATTTGCCACCAATACCTGTTCATAACACCAGCCACGCTTCGGTGCATGTCTCCGACGTTATTTGCCACCAATACCTGTTCATAACACTAGCCACGCTTCGGTTCATGTCTCCGACGTTATTTGCCACCAATACCTGTTCATAACACCAGCCACGCTTCGGTGCGGTCTCCGACGCTTATTTCCCACCAATACCTGTTCATAACACCAGCCATGCTTCGGTACATGTCTCCGACGTTATTTGCCACCAATACCTGTTCATAACACTAGCCATGCTTCAGTACATGTCTCCGACGTTATTTCCACCAATACTTGCCAATGTTCATAACACCAGCCACGCTTGGGTGCAGGTCTCCGACGGTACCTATCACCATACGGCGATAGGTACCAGCCATGATTCGGTGCAGAAGGTCCAACTCTATCTGCCACCAATACCTGACCATAACACTAGCCATCCTTCGGTTCATGCCTCCGACGTTATTTGCCATCAATACCTGTTCATAACACTAGCCATGCTTCAGTTCATGTCTCCGACGTTATTTGCCACCAATACCTGTTCATAACACAGGCCACGCTTCAGTGCATGTCTCCGACGCTATTTGTACCAATACCTGCCCATAACACCAGCCACGCTTCGTTTCATGTCTCCGACGTTATTTGCCACAAATACCTGCCCATGACACTAGCCATGCTTCGGTTCATGACTCCGACGTTATTTGCCACCAATACCTGTTCATAAATAAATTTGATGAGCTCAACATCTTCCTAAACCAGCTGAATCACAAATGGATCCTTATATGTATTTCTGAAACATGGCTAACAAAAGAAAATGAACACAAATTTAGCTGAGATGACGAAGACTATGAACTATTCTGCAAAAGCAGAGAAAACAAAATTGGGGGAGGGTCTGCAATTTATGCTTTGAAATCACTCAATGCAAAACAGCTTTATTTATTTAATTTTGTTGCTGCTGAAGCTCAAGGTGTTTTTCTCCAAATATAATTGAAAAATAAACAAAGTATTTTGATATGCCAGATCTATCGTGCACCTGGTCATAATGCACAATTTATGTCCGAATTTGAAGGGTGTCTTACAACAAGAAACAAACTGAACATGCCTACGTACATCATTGGAGATCTAAACACGGACCTTTTTTCAATTTCAAACAACCACTTTGCTGACTCATTTTTCATGTCTGTATCCTCTCATGGTTTTCTTCCCCTAATATCAAAGGCTACTCGTGTATATGATACATCATGCACACTAATTGACAATATTTTCTCTAATGATGTCTCAAAAATAAAAGAAACTGGCATAATTAAATCTGATTTCTCTGATCACCTCTATTTTTCAACATCAGAATTTTCAGTTCCAAAACCAATCACTACAAAGAGAACAAGAACTACCTTTGACTTTACTAAAATTGACAGTTTGAGGGATCAATTAACCAATGAACTTGAGGGGATTTTTGATGAAAATGATCCTGAGAAAGCATGGAGAAGTTTAATTGATGCATATAAGAGTGGGATTGATAAATTTACATATACTCAAGTCATATCAAGAAAAACAACCTCCATTAAGCCATGGATTTCACCTGCAATATTATGCTCAATTAACCAAAAGCAAATATTATTTAATCAAAAACTTACATATCAAACTGCTGAAAGCAAGAAAAAATATAATAGTTATAAAAATGCACTGATTACAATAATCAGGAAGGCAAAAATACTTTATTATGAAACAGAATTTGACAAACATCAAAATAATCCAAAAGAGACATGGAAAATGCTTAACCAATTACTCAGGCAAGCTCCTTCAAAGCATGATATCCCTGAAAAAATGAACACAGATGGAGACATCACTCTAGAAAATGATGCAGCTATAGCTGAAGGTTTTAATAAAGACTTCACAGAAATTGCACCAAAATTGAAAGAACAAATTCCTGAAAGTAACATCAATGCTTTGGAATATTTGCAAACCTCCCCAGGTATATCAATGGTCCTGTTAGAAGTAACATAAAACAATTTAGATAAAATGATTTCTTCTTTAAAAGATGTTGGGTCTGGAATTGATGGAATAAATTCTAGAATATTTAAACAGTCATATAAGTCAATATTACCACACTTAACCCATATCATTAACTTATGTCTGAGCAGTGGGATCTTCCCCAAGTCATTCAAAATTGCTGTTGTAAAGCCCATCAACAAAAAAGTGACCCATCAACATTTGGCAACTACAGACCACTTAGTATTCTTCCATATATATCAAAAATATTAGAAAAGACAATCTACAACAAACTCTTGGAACATTTCACCCTACATAACCTACTTTCAGACAAGCAATTTGGTTTCAGAAAACAGAGGTCCAAATACATTCCTCTACTCTTAATACAGAGCCTGATCACTAAAGGATTTGAAAATAATGAATATGTTGTAGGAATTTACCTTGACTTGAGAAAGGCATTTGATACCGTTGACAAAGAAATATTGTGTGCAAAGATGGACAAATGTGGTGTAAAGTGTAATGCAATTAAAATAATACCGTCATATTTATCGGGAAGAACACAAGCTACTACAATAAATAACAGTACCTCTACTTTCAGAAAAATTAAAATGGGTGTGCCACAAGGCTCACTTTTAGGCCAATTACTATTTATAATATATAAATGAAATTTTTTAAATGTAGAATGTGAGACATTTCTATATGCTGATGACACAGCCATTTTTTTTTCAAAGCACTGACTGTACAGAGCTTCATCACAAGATCGCAAATTCCTTGACAAAAATTTCGCAAGGGCTACATTCAAATCTTTTGTCGTGAAATGAATCCAAAACTGTATACCAGATATATAACAATCACAAAACAGATATTGATCTCCAGATCGGATTTAATGGAATTTCTATTTTACATCAGAATCCGATAAAAAACCTTGGTGTATATGTAAATGAAAATGTGAAATTTGCATCCCATATCAGCAGTGTCTCAAACATGATAAGTCGCAACATAGGAATGATATCAAAAATTAAATATCTCCTAGGGAAAAATCACCTCCTAAAATTGTATAATGCATTAATTCTTCCATATATAAATTATTGCTGTTTTCTTTGGGGTGCAAACTATGCTAATCAGATACACAAATTATTGCTACTTCAGAAAAGAATGATGCGTATTATTGAGGGTGTATTTCCCCCCCAGAGTGCAAACCCTATCTTTAAGAAATACAAAATTTTAAAGGTCCAAGATCTAGCAAAACTTCAAATGATGCTTATTATGCAAAAATTCATTCATCATCAGCTACCTCATTCCATCAGATTCCTTTTCACAGAGTTGTTTGACTCCCCATATTCCACAAAATTACAAAACCGCTTCCAGCATAAGTATTCAAACAAAAATTATCGTCTCTTCACCATCGAATGTTTTGGACCCAATCTTTGGAACTCCATCATAGCAAAGCATTTTCTGCATTCAGAGATACCAAATTCTAAGACTGTTCTAAAAAATCACATTAAGACATACTTCTTGAGCAGATATTAAAATACTTAGCAGCTAATTGTTGCTGTGTGTGTATGTTTGTACAGGGATGCTGGCATGTGAGTGTGTGTGTGTGTGTGTGTGTGTGTGTGTGTGTGTGTGTGTGTGTGTTTGCACTTAACCATATATCAAGTTGAAAACACCCAACCACTGGTTCCTCCCACATTCCACCCGGCAACAAGCCCATGCTTAGCTGGGTGGAGTTGTGGGAGGAGCCAAAAGTTAAAAAACAAAAACAAATCAGG
Organism: Imbricaverruca yamaguchii; assembly: GCA_034440575.1. Taxonomy (NCBI): domain Eukaryota; kingdom Metazoa; phylum Arthropoda; class Thecostraca; family Neoverrucidae; genus Imbricaverruca; species Imbricaverruca yamaguchii. The sequence continues at coordinate 206,516 of JAOTOL010001061.1, read as the reverse complement.
AGTGCTCACCACCATCCGGCCACAAACCAGCTGCTAACATTATAGTTTAGACCCTAATTTCTTGTTGGGATGGATCCAGGGTCAGTCATATGCCTCCTTTGGATATGACTACTAACAGCATTCTTTATTATTAGACTTACTGCTCTAATACCCGATGCTTTGTATGCTTATTTATATGTTTTCCATCTCTTAGCTGGGAGTGCCGCGACTTTACTGTTTATTTTATGGTGTTAACGTAAGGTGCTTGCAGTCGTTGGGTAAGGGGAGGGGGCGCTCCTGGTCACCTGATCTTGGGTGGCGGACATTTAAAAAAAAAGCACCAGCCACGCTTCGTTTGATATCTCCGACGTTATTTGCCACCAATACCTGTTCATAACACCAGCCACGCTTGGGTGCAGGTCTCCGACGTTACCTATCACCAGTACCTGCTCATAACACCAGCCATGATTCGGTGCAGAAGGTCCAACTCAATCTGCCACCAATACCTGACCATAACACTAGCCATCCTTCGGTTCATGTCTCCGACGTTATTTGCCATCAATACCTGTACATAACACTAGCCATGCTTCGTTTCATGTCTCCGACGTTATTTGCCACCAATACCTGTCCATAACACCAGCCACGCTTCGGCTCATGTCTCCGACGTTATTTGCTACCAATACCTGTTCATAACACCAGCCTCGCTTCGTTTCATGTCTCCGACGTTATTTACCAACAATACCTGTTCATAACACCAGCCACGCTTCGTTTCATGTCTCCGACGTTATTTGCCACCAATACCTGTTCATAACACCAGCCACGCTTCAATGTATGTCTCCGACGTTATTTGCCACCAATACCTGTTCATAACACCAGCCACGCTTCGTTTCATGTCTCCGACGTTATTTGCCACCAATACCTGTCCATAACACCAGCCACGCTTGGGTGCAGGTCTCCGACGTTACCTATCACCAGTACCTGCTCATAACACCAGCCATGATTCGGTGCAGAAGGTCCGACGCTATCTGCCACCAATACCTGCTCAGAACACAGGGTATGCCGTCGTAGTAGATTCCGACGACGGATTCTGTCTTCTTGTGTTGGTAAATTGGAAATCTGAAATCCAAATATTGAAAATGAAGCACAGCAATGTTGCATTGCCATATCTTCCACTGGTACACCGGGCAGCCGGAATGCTGCCAGAGAGCGACCAGTGGGCTGCCAAAGAGCTTCCAGATGGCTGACGGAAGGCTGTCAGAGGACTGCCGGAAGCGCTCCTAGATGGCGCGGCTGTCGGGGGTACTGGTGGCCTCTGGCGGTGGAAGGCCGACACACGTGGCCGCTGACTGCAGCAGCTCCTGCCCCCCCCCCACGTCGCCCCCACCTCGCCCCCGCCGCGCGGCACACGCAAATCGGCCGATTGTGTCGACATCAAGCCCCCATCCCCGGCCGATGACTGCGCCCCCCCTATAACGCCGAGATGGGTTTCACCGCGCCGGCGCCCAACAATAGCCCATCAATAATTATTATTAAACGCGTCGATTGTGGCGCGAATGGCGCGATTTGCATGCGCGTGCGCCGGGATCTCGGTGGCGGCGGGCGCGCCGAATTTGTCACCGCGCCCGTCTGTTTTACCCGCGCGCCGTATGGCGGGGCCGGCCGGCTAGGGGGGGGGGGGGGAGCGCAAGGCGGTCGGCAGAAAACTGCGCGCGCTGAAAGGGTTGCTGCTGGGAGAACGGCACGTGCTGCGACGTGTCGTAAATTAGCGGCTTTGAATTTTTTCCGAAACGCTCTCGATCGGAAATCGTCGGTCGCGGTTGGGCCGGCCGGCGTGCGTCAGGTTTGTCGCTTCTGCGGCGAGCGCGGCGCGTTCGGCGCCGTGGACAGCTGGCTGTCAGCGAGGCTTAAAACGCGCCGCGTCGTCGTCTTCATCCCCAACCGAGGCCACACATGTCTACGTCACACGTTTTCAATCCGCTGTTGACAAAGAAGAGTCGCCGTTCTATCCGGTGATGCGTTCCTCCAGTTAGTGTCAGTGTGGTTATCGATATGGGAGATCAAATTCGGACCATTCGTTATTGAAACTTGTGACCTGATCTGACCTAGGTTGACTCGCGAAGTGTTGCATATATCATCATGTTTCGAACTTATTTATGAGCCATCTTTTGGGAGGAATCAACCTAAGCTTTATCGCTATCCGAAGCATGCCATGCTTGGATATATCCAGTACACAACGTAGGGCACTTGGAACGTTCTGACCCATTTGCCCTTGACCAAGAGTGCAACAGCTAGGGGTGCGAGAGGTGCACGTCCTCCAAATTCCGGGAAACACCTTTTTTAATGTTCGTCTAAAGCAAGTTTGTGGAAGGTTTCATGTATCGATGTTTTATATTGGTGATTCGTTGCACGTTATGTGTTGCAAATGCTTCAATTTTCAGATACGTTGGCTCAGCAATTGTTTGACGCTTCCAACATTATATCAGTAGATGTAAAGTGTATATCTAGGACACGTTTTCTTTGAGGGAATTGAATGCCGTCCTTCGTTTGTTCTTATCATTCTTGCTTCCCGAGTCACCAGTGGCATGGCTGAATATCTCGGGTGGCCCGGGTTCCCTCCTGATTTGGCATCCTGCTTGTGCTTTTTCACTTTATCTCTCAATCTGAACATTTTGGACCTGGACCCACTAGTTTCGTGAGGTATCTCCAGCCTTAACCAGTGTGGGGCGGGGGTGGCTTTTGAGGTCCCATGAGTCAGAAAAGCTACTGGAGGACGAAGATCAGGACACATCATGGCGAGCACAGGTCACAGGGCACAGGTCATGACACAGGTCATTACACAAGTCAGGTCATGCAACAAAAATGTTCCATGACGGCTGGAGTCAGAACTTCCATCATGACTGGGGCCAAAAGTTCTACCACGGCTTGAATCAGAGGGTCCATCGCGGTTGGAAGTAGACGCGAAACGGCGAGAACCATATGGTAAGTCGGAACGGTCGGAATTAACATGGTTGGTTGGTTATTTGGGCTTACGGGCGCATCGACTGCGTTGGTCATACAGCGCCCATGGAATTAACATGCAAAGCTGGTGATTAGTAAAACGGTAGGCGATAATCTGCCTGCAGAATAATGTCTGGGAATCACGGACCACAGAAAACATGCACTTTCGTATCTGAGCCGGTAGTCTCAGCCAGCGGCGTTGCCATGGTTATAGAGGAGCGGACGTGAAAGAAGTCGATCTAACGGCAAGTCCAGTGGCATGTACCTCCAGGCTTCCCCCCCCCCCCCACCCCCCACCCACCGACAGTCAACGATTTGTCAGCAGACATAGTAAAGTATATAAAATGACACCCAAGTGATCCAACAATCCATGTGTCTGCATTATCCGTTGCTCGTGCAGGTGTATCCCGGCTATTGGACATTAATTGGCTGAACTGTTCTGGAAATCGTTAATTGATCCAAATAGAATAAGCTCAGAGAAAGCGTTCCGAGCGCGAAGCGCGCCGCTTTTTAAGAAAAAGGTTTTCCGTGATAGTGCTAACATTTCTTGATTGGAAGTAAAATAAGATGCCACTTGCTTGCGGCCCATTAACAGCTTGGCCCACTTGCTTGCGGCCCATTGTGCTTTGCATATAAATTAGTTATATCTCTATTCTCAAGCTTTCCGATCATCCGTGATCGAAGAGTTTCAGACCTTCATATAACTAATTTGTATGCAAAGCACAGTATCCCTTGCCAATGTCGGCAAACCGTTTCATCCTATTTTACTTGCAATCATGATACCTTTAGCCATGATAGCAATAGAACCCTGGTTCTTTAAGCCACCCCGGCAATAATTCGGATGAATTTTTTTTGTTACACGCAAGCAAATCGTCCATTTCTGCTCGCAATTAATTTTGAGTATAGAAATTAACATTACAGAATCAACTTTAACATAACAGAATTCATTTTTCTTGTTCAATCCAATGCTATTTTTGTTGCTAATTGTGCTCCGTCCCTGGGCACGCCTCTGCTGCCAGCTCCATCACTGGCGTCACCACCGTCGTACAAAACGCTGGAAACGCTGGAAGCCAATTGAACGGTGTACCGAGCAAGAGGCCATCAGTTTGTTTTCTTTCGAACGTCGCGTGTGGATACATCGCTACTTTTGAACAGCAACACGACAATATTATGCTTCCATTGAATGTGGTATAATGCATGAATGGTTAAGCTACCAGCAGACTGAATGCTGAAGGCGTATCTTTTCGAGGAGAATTGGCTTGTCGAAGATCGAAATTGAAAAGATTTACCTCACCGACCAACGTAGGAAAAAATGCTAGAGGTTCCTATCAACATGAGCATGCTTGACTAATCTCGTAGGGAAGGATGTTTGTCATTATGATCATACTGCATCCATTCATTTATTTATTAATTTCACGATACACACCCGTCCACGTACAGTGGCTACGAGTCTGCGATTAAATTACATGGAAGTTACATTTTGAATTTGCGCCATCTGGCGGCGGCATCTAGTGTGGTCACGTCTCTGCCCCCCGCAGCGAACAGGTCAGTCGTAGCCCGTGCAGGGTGTCGCGGGGGATGGGGGGGGGTCGGTGGGGAAGGGGGACGTGACGGAGCGGTTCCGCCGCCGCCGCCGCCGCCGCCGTCGTCGTCGTCGTCGTCGTCGTCGTCGGCGCACGCGCGACACTGGGCGGCTCTTGGTCAGCTGTCGCGCCATCCACCATCCACCGGACGGCCGGCCGCCGGCCCGGAAACGGACGCCGCCGGCGCGTCGACCTTTGACCCGGACCGTGCCTGGGGCGGCGGCGTCCGCCGGCCGTCTGACCCCTGTCTGACCCGCCGCCGCCGCCGGCTGCCTGTGACGAACGGCGGTGGTCAGAGGGAACCGCGCGGCACGGGAGGAGCCGGGCATTTCGAATGCTGCTTATATTTGCGTTTTCGATCTGCAATTGCAGCGTTGAAAAAGGCATCAAGTACATGACAGGGGTTACTCTCTGGAAGGGTGTCACTGTGAAAATCACTGGTCACTGTGTCACTGGAGGTACGCCTTCCCAGGAAAATGTGTTACGTTTGGAGGGAAGTGGAGGACGGAGATATACGCACAATATATTGACGGAGCGCCACCTCCTTCCATTTGTCCATTGACCCATTTGATCCATTCCTTCCCACTTCCATTCTATCGATGGGCGCCTATTAATTTCTCTCAGAGGTGCGCCTTTGGCCGAAACAAAGCGTTTAGTCGTGGGGATGGGTGGGGCACACTCGAGTTTCCCAGCTGATGAGACGCCTTTTCTCGTCAAGAGGTGCCATTTTCCATTAGGGGAATGGGGTGCGCTTGCCCCCAGAACCCACTCCCTGTATCCGCCCCTGCAGAACGGCAGCTAACACTGCCGACTGGTCGTGGACTCGTTACTCGTGCGCCACGTGCGCCACGTGCGCCACGTGCGCCACGATTGGTGCAACATTGCTGTTGTTCAGCGGGTACTCTGAAATTGTCAGCGGGTCACATACGCGTCCGGCGATTCGTGTTACCAAAACGTGCCCCACTTTTTGCCACGGCACCATCAATGAAACTAAAAATAGCGAATAACAATAGAAATATGACAAAGCACAATAAGAAACGACTAAAAATGACAGTTATTATAATATTGAAACATACAATAAAACACGACTTTATCTTCGATTTGGTCATACAATGTAATGTCCGTTTTCATTGACCTGAGTGATCTCTCAATGATTTGTTCTGAATGATTCTAGCCGAAACGTGAGTTGGTATGTACAAATAACAAACATAAATGTAAAGCGGGCCCGTGGATGCGAATTGTGTCTGGGTCACGTCAACAGGCATTCCGAACAGCAATACCTTGAACATCTATTATCTGATATCACGAGCGTGTTTCAAACGACCATTTAAAAAAATTTTTAAAAAAAAAAAATTGTGGTGTGTTGGTTGTTGGCCCCCGGGGCCGGTTACTTTTTATTTTTTTTGCCCCAAACCCGGGGGTTTTTGTGGTTTGGGGGGGGGGGGGTTTTTTTTTTTTTTTTTTATCTAACCCAATTTAGGAAATAATTTGTGCTAACCTGGAGGACACTGGTGATTTTTCAAAACGTGCCAAGCAAAAACGATTTGACTGTTTTCGAGACTTATACTCCACAGACCAGGGCATTGGGATAGTTTTTTTTTTTTTTTTTTTTTTTTTTTTTTTTTTTTTTTTTTTTTAATATATTTTTTTTTTTTTTTTTTTTGTTTAATTTTGTTTATTTGGGGGGATATAATTTTGCGTTTTTTTTTAACATACAATGAAATTCGTTTTCTAGGACGTATTTTCGCGGGAACCGTAAGGAACCTACATAAATATTCGCTTATGCTATGGAATTTTGCATATCGGCGTAATTTGACATCACACATATGAAGCCACAGGCCACGCCGAGCTGAACTATTGGACTGATTCGAAGAGTGCATGTTGCCTTTTTTTCAACTGGAAACAGGGATATTAGAGTAATGCAAGAATTAGGCGCCGGTGTATGCATGCCTTATGCAAATAATTACTTAGTCTAGAATTGCTGCCATCGGGACAAGTGAAGTCCTCCGGGTCAAATTGGTAGCAAGAGAGAAGGTATGAAATTGTCGTTTTGCTTCAGCGCGCGATGTGACACATGTTGAAAGGCTCCATTCCTACGATGAACTCGAGCAAAGAACCTACACTTTTGACTATGACCCAGAATACTCTCTTGCTCTCTTGTTTCTGTCGTACCGAGTATGTCCTCCTTGAGGTCAAGCAGTAGACACTGACCTCTCCAGGAAAATGACAGCTGTATTGAGTTGTCAATGTTAGATGATATCGCAGAACATCAAGCAATTGTTTCAGGCGGGAATACCAGCACTTGCGAGCGCGCTTGTGATGACATTATAACATGACTTGGCATTGCTCTTGAAACAGACATATTCATGCTTGACCTATGATGACTTCAAAGGTAAGGATATCTTTGGAAACCTATATATTGATTATATTAGGATTTTGATATATTTTCGGTTTGAAGGGGTCATTATATTTCAATGAAATAAAAATTCAATGCAATGCAATTCAATGCAAAAAAATAACCTAGAATGACCTTGTTGAGGTCACGCAGTAACAGCATGATTTTTTTCGTACATCAACTACACTTGTATGGATATGTCAGTATACATTGGTGCACACATACCACTGTATTTCATAACAAAAAGCAACTGTTTGAGACGTCAAAAAACATCCACGAACGACTTCATGACAACACTAGAGCATGACCTAACATGACTTTCACGTTAGTTTTGCACAGCGTACCCTAGATGTTCATTTGAATGTACTGAGTGTCTCAATGTACTGTCTAAATTGATGTGGCTGTTATGGAAGATAAACCAAAGGTGAAAACTTAACCTAACCCTACCCCCGTGACTCACGGGTTAATTTCTAGCCGGACGAGGTGTCGAATTACTTTAAAAACAATTAACTGATTTTATGTCATATTTGCCCAATATCTATTGTTGTATTGATATGGTCTTGCTACAATGTGATCTGTTCTGGAAACAGTAGGAAAGGGCTTATGAACCTATTCATGGCGGTGGAAATGCCATCGGCTATATTTGTTCCGAGAAGTCGTGGATCGAATTCGTGGATTGCAGAGCTATTTAAAAGACGACTATCGAACGTGTTCTACAGCATTGGTCGCGTGCAGCTGAAGTAAGCAATCACGGCGGCGCAACGTTTCGCGACACATTTTCCGTATTATCGTCTGTCGGATCCCTCCCTGAGGATGTCACCTCGCGCCCACGTCACCACACCGACCCATCGGGCCCGAGCGGTGCCAGTGGGACTAATCCCGCCTTCCTCCGGCGCTCGCGGCACTGTTTAATAACCGTGACAAAAACACTGTCGCCGCCCCCGCCGCCGCCTTTTTTCCGCGCCAACTACAAGTCGGACGGCGGGAATCGGTTCGCGCGCCGGGCCGGGCGGCGCCGGCGCGGATTAAATTCAATGATACGTCGCCGCCGCGTCATTAATGGAAATCAGATCACGGCGATCCATCACGCGGGCCGGCCATTAGCGTCGCCACCTGTTGGCCGCGTTGTCATGGTAATCGTCGACGCGCCGAATAAAAAACGGCGCGAAGTCGACCGCGCGCCGCCGACTTTTCGGCCCGGTTGGCGCGCGCGGAAAGCGCGCGCACAAAAGGATGCGCTGCAGATGTTCGCCGGCAGATCGATGTTCGACTCGGCTCAGTATGGTGAGGAGGCATTATTTGTCGTAGGCCAGTGTGCTCGTTTTCATTGTGGCCCCGGTGGGCGGGACAGGGGAACATCTGTCGAGCCTCGCGGACCGCACGCCTGCACAGCCCGACCCGGCACACACGTCACGCCAGGCGGCGGATCCAGGAATGCTCGTGGCGGAGGCAACTCGTCTGGAGGGACGCCAGTGCGAAAGTTCGGAGAGGGCCTCCTGCTGGACATCCGTTCGTCGGGGGAGGTTTGGGTGCACTCGTCTTCCGCCCACAACCAGCCAAGCGCCCCACCGAGATTGGCGCCTTTAGTTCAAGATACCGTTGAACAGGCAAGTAAATCAAAATAAAAGGGGTACAGTAAATCTAGCCTTACCTGTGGGGGGGGGGGCTTTCCCGGCCAGAGTGGCGCGAGAACATGGGTCTCGTGTTGTTTTTCCCTCACTTGTTCTATGGGAGAGGCCCCAGTGCTCCCGTCGTATCCGCCCCTGACCGCACACGGTGTACCCACAGGGACGGCACGACGGAGGGGAATGTGTGTGGGGTGGGTAGTGGGGGGGGGGCACGTACTATGGAAACTCGCCAGCTACTAGTGAGACGTGCCGTCATGCTACAGCCAGTGACGGACGGTTTCAGGAAATTCCCCACAGCCAACGCCGGAGCCGAGCCTGTCCATTTATCATTCTACAATATCTTCAGAGTCAGAGTCAGAGTCAGAGTCAGATTTATTGAGGTCTCCACACTAATATGGCTTTTCAGCCCTCTCGTCAATACATTGCTGTAAAACTATATACATAATACTGTATACCTGTAGCCTGTGTTGAAAATTAGAAAAAGACTCCAATTGTTCACTGCATATACGTGTTGAACAATTGGATTTTTGAACGCTGATTTTGTCTTCAGATATTGCAAGCGACGGAAGTATGCACCATTGGATTTGGTAGGCGATAGCATGTGGAATATCCTTCCCAAAGTTAAAGTACGTAAGTTAAAGTAGCGCCCACGCCCACTTCTGTTGCCTGTTGTTTGACATTTTGAACAAATTGTATGCGCATGAGGTGCAAGCTTCCCCAGAAGTGGAGCTGCCCGTTGACTGACGTGGAGCTGCACGTGGAGCTGCCCGTCGGCTGACCTGCACGTGGAGCTGCCCGCCGGCTGACCGTCTGCACGTGGAGCCCGCCGTCGCTACCCCGTGGCTGCCGTCGTGGAGCTACCCGTGGGCTGACCGTTTATGCACTGTGTGATTTCTGCGCCTGTTTTCAAATCGAGATCCCTGAGTAATTCATGGAAATACCCCAGCGTAATCTGTTCGTGACGAAGTAATTATGTCTGTCACCAAGCTAGCAAGCTTATCGAACTGGCCGCGAATGTATGGTGAGATAAATAGTTACAATTATTATTTTTAGTGACAATTTATGTGAAAGATGACAAAGACATTTACGACAGCAAATGAGCCTTCCGCTTATAACTCAGAACGACTGATTTTCTCTTTTTTTTACTAATCTACTGACTTGAATTAAATTTTTCACTAAATTTAAATTGACTGACTAACTTAAATGTTTTACTAATCATTGCGATTTATCACGCGCTTCTTACCTTTCCCCTGGTAATGCATTACTGAAAAAGTATTACCAAAGCATTACTTAACAGTGACGATAAAAGAAAATAATTGTGCTGAAAGCAGTCTGAGGAACAGTAACCTGTGTTGAGAGGTAGACAAAGGCTGTAATTGTTCACTGCATATGCGTGTTGAACAATTGGATTTATGAACACTAATTTTCAAAGCAAGCTTGCCTTCTTCAGAATGCTTTCGGCGCAAGTATTTTATTTGCATAATTTCAGCGGTCTAAGAATATTCGATCGGGCCCGTCATATATCTTGAGAGAGCTCATTGAACCGTGCAATTTGGAGCACAGACAGAGAGCAGCCTAACAGACTATACCCTCCTAACAAAACGTAGGTCACTGCATCGCACCGCAGCCCGACTGCAGTCTGTCACCAGACGACTACAGTCTGTCACCAGACAACTACAGTCTGTCACCAGACGACTACAGTCTGTCACCAGACGACTACAGTTTGTCACCAGACGACTACAGTCTGTCACCAGACGACTACAGTCTGTCACCAGACGACTACAGTCTGTCACCAGACGACTACAGTCTGTCACCAGACGACTACAGTCTGTCACCAGACGACTACAGTCTGTCACCAGACGACTACAGTCTGTCACCAGACGACTACAGTCTGTCACCAGACGACTACTGTCACCAGACGACTACAGTCTGTCACCAGACGACTACAGTCTGTCACCAGACGACTACAGTCTGTCACCAGACGACTACAGTCTGTCACCAGACGACTACAGTCTGTCACCAGACGACTACAGTCTGTCACCAGACGACTACAGTCTGTCACCAGACGACTACAGTCTGTCACCAGACGACTACAGTCTGTCACCAGACGACTACAGTCTGTCACCAGACGACTACAGTCTGTCACCAGACGACTACAGTCTGTCACCAGACGACTACAGTCTGTCACCAGACGACTACAACCAATCGCCAACAAGTGTGCCAGTACGCCGGGCCGTCACCGTCCCCAGTCTCACCATCTCAGTCTCCATTCTCATCACAGTCTCCAGTCTCCAGTCTCCAACCCCAGTCTCCAGCCTCTAGTCTCCATACTCCAGTCTCCAGTCTCCAGTCTCCAGTCTCCAGCCTCCAGTCTCCAGACTCCAGACTCCAGACTCCAGACTCCAGTCTCCAGACTCCAGACTCCAGACTCCAGTCTGCAGTCTCCAGCCTCTAGTCTCCAGCCTTCAGTCTCCAGACTCCAGACTCCAGTCTGCAGTCTCCAGCCTCTAGTCTCCAGCCTTCAGTCTCCAGCCTCCAGACTCCAGACTCCAGTCTGCAGTCTCCAATATCCAGTCTCCAGCCTCAGATCTTCAGTCTCCAGCCTCCGGTCTTCAGTCTCCAGTCTCCAGTCTTATCAACTAGTAAGCACCTACGGAGAAACATGGTTACTGATCATGGTTGCTGATGGAAAATCGTACATTTTGCCGTGTTTGGAACTTCAATCAACTGCCGTCGTTTGCTGGTATGTTGCTGGTACGTTGCTGCCTTTGTTTTCTGGTATGTTGCTGGTGCGTTGCTGCCTTTGTTTGGTGGTACTTTCTGCTACGTTGATGCCGTTATTTGCTGGCACACCTGGGTACGCCGAGGTAGATTGTTATCATCGAAATCATTATATAATAGCAATTAACAAAACCGGCTTACGAAAGCAGAAATATGCCAACATTCTGGTACACTTGGGTACGCCGGCGTACATTGTTACCATCGCAATCATTGTATAAAAATAAAGAAAATCCAGCAGTAAAAACAACAATGCACTCGAAGCCACAGGTAAGACCATTCATTTAATGGATATATAACCGTCACTAATCCATGTATGTAGCACATTTTGTAGCATGTTTAATATTAACATCGCAAAAACATCTCTGCAAAATTCCGTTTCGTTTAAGCATAATTGGACTAGGCAAGCTTACCAGTGGAAATAAACACCCCGTCTCTGATCCGCAGGCCGGTCGTCTGTAGCTGCGCTGGTATCGCGCAGACCTCCCTGCCCTGGAACGTGAGCTTCGACACTTCCACAAATCGCATTTGTCAACGCGCATCCGTCGCGATAAGCCCATTAGCGGCGATCAGCTCCTGTGTGCCGTACAAATCGATTTCCCCGGGGCGCAGGTGCCCGGCGGCGGCGGCGCTCGCGCTGCACGTGCGCCGCCCGCGCCGCTCGCGCCGCACGTGCGCCGCGACTGTAATCGGCGCCGCCTCGGGCGCTAATCGGCTCGGCCAGCGTTAGAATGGCGGCGCAGCCGACCCGGGGGCCGAGAAGAGGCCGTCGCTGCTGAATAAGCCAGAACAGCCCGCTGCTGAATAAGCCCGAACAGCCAGGACCTCCGGTGTGACAAAGTTACGGGCCAGAGAACCAAGAGACGGGAGAGCCAAGAGACGGGAGAGCCAAGAGACGGGAGAGCCAAGAGTCGGGAGAGCCAAGAGTCGGGAGAGCCAAGAGTCGGGAGAGCCAAGAGTCGGGAGAGCCAAGAGTCGGGAGAGCCAAGAGATGGGAGAGCCAAGAGTCGGGAGAGCCAAGAGTCGGGAGAGCCAAGAGTCGGGAGACAAGAGACGGGAGAGCCAAGAGTCGGGAGAGCCAAGAGTTGGGAGAGCTAAGAGTCGGGAGAGCCAAGAGTCGGGAGAGCCAAGAGTCGGGAGAGCCAAGAGTCGGGAGAGCCAAGAGCCGGGAGAGCCAAGAGTTGGGAGAGCCAAGAGTCGGGAGAGCCAAGAGACGGGAGAGCCAAGAGTCGGGAGAGCCAAGAGTCGGGAGAGCCAAGAGTCGGGAGAGCCAAGAGTCGGGAGAGCCAAGAGTCGGGAGAGCCAAGAGTCGGGAGAGCCAAGAGTCGGGAGAGCCAAGAGTCGGGAGAGCCAAGAGCCGGGAGAGCCAAGAGTCGGGAGAGCCAAGAGTCGGGAGAGCCAAGAGCCGGGAGAGCCAAGAGACGGGAGAGCCAAGAGTCGGGAGAGCCAAGAGTCGCTTCAAAAGGAGAGAAAAATCATCCTCAGAGGCACGCCGCACGCCACAGCGCCATAACATCTTTGATGAACGCCATGGGACTTCATTGACTAACTTCTTTGAGATGCCGAAAACATGTTAAAGGCGTACTCTAGAATCACAGAATTAGCACAGATTTGTAGCTTCACTTGTCATGCTACGCCCGTGCGTGGGATGGGCTCCATTTAAGCCTCTGAGGATTTGTCGCGCTTGCGGCAAACGGTACGAGTTTGTGCGTCGATGCCAGAGGTGATGGAGCATCCTTTGCCATACCGTTTGGTAATTGTGAAGACGTCGTGTCAGGTCACTGGCCCGTGACGTCACAAAAGGGAACGCGTCAGTCGGTTTTTCCCTGAAGTCGCCAAATATTTGTATTTATTAAAGGAAGGCGAGAATACTTTTTTGTGTAGTTTTAGTGTTCCTGATCACACCCGGTAAAGCCCTGATCGCTGTCCTTCGGTCACCTGTCAACTGTCAGTGCTTCCCATTACCTGTCAGCTGCCAGCTTTCGTCCATCACCAGTCAAATGTCAGCTGTAGTCCAGCACCTGTGAACTGTCTACTGTCACGCGTCATCTGCAAATTGTCAACTATCGTCAGGACGACGTTGCAGCTCGAAAACATCTCCACACAGCATGTGTTGCCGGTGTACAGTCTCCACACAGCGGGTGTTGACGGTGTACAGTCTCCACACAGCGGGTGTTGACGGTGTACAGTCTCTACACTGCGGGTGTTGACGGTGTACAGTCTCTACACAGCGAATATTGCCGGTACACAGTTTCCACACAACTGATATTGGCGAGATGCAGCGACACACAGAAGCGAAGTTTTAATTTCACCAAATTTTGACACGTTGGCTTTTTTCATGACGGCATCTAGACAATTATAGTCATTATTAGACCCGACATGAGTGTGCCTTACTCGCTTCGCAAAACAGGGCAAGTGCAATACAGTTCTTAGGACACGGAACAAAAAAGAAATGCAGCTCACTTTAATGTTTACCCTACACTGCTCACTACAATGGTAACGCTACGGTAATGCCAGGAATTTCGGCAACGTTGTGGTAATGACAGGGATTTCGACAACGCTGTGCTACCACACTTTTCATTCCTTCACATGGACTTCGAGTCTTGAATGCGAATTGTTTTGTTGTTTAGGCGGACACGAGAACGCAACTTTTTAGAGAACTTCAGCGGCAGCCACACTCAGCAGAGATTTCTCACAAATGTCACGTGCCCACCAAGTATCGGCACTCCTGTTCAGCCGGGACGTTGGTGACGCGTGCCATGGTTCTCTAGCTGTAGCATTCCATAGAAGCATGCAGAAAACGCGATGTTTCCCTTAAATTTAAGGTGTATCGGTGCGTGATATTTGTTGTTGTCCTGTGTTGCATCGTTTTCAGTATTGCCATTCCATGCGTTAAAGTTGTATTGTTTTCAGTCAGAGGCAGACTAGGGCATTGTCGTGTGGAAACATTTTCTCTGAGGGGCATCTTCGGCTGAAAATAAATCGTTGAGAGGGGGAGGGGCGGTGTACTCGAGCATACTGAAGGAGCGCCCTTTCGTCCCAAAGGGGCCCTTTTCCTTGTCTCTGGCCGAACAAAAACATCCGTTGATAGTGATAGTTGGTGTTACAATTCTCATCATCATGTATTTTGCAGCCTCTACTTAATGACTTTTCAGACAATTAGTCAATATCGCAGGCTTATAGCTACACAGATCCGCAATAAGTCGAGTAGCAAAGTAGAAGTGCAAAGACGAGTAATGGAATAAATAAATGCTGATGTTGACCCAGGGTGCCAAACCATCGCCCCCTCACCCCCTCCACCGACAGCCGCCGGCACTAACTGACTTTTTATGCCAGCTGGAACACGACTCGAAATGGTTGAAAATCGGCAGCCGAAAGACCTTGATCTGCTCTCCGCGTGCATGATGGCCGACTGCAGAAGGCCGGTACGGACACCGCCTGTGTCCCGGGTAGCCACCACCACTCCTATAAACCACCACCACTCCTGTAAACCACCACCACTCCTGTAAACCACCACCACTCCTATAAACCACCACCACTCCTATAAACCACCACCACTCCTATAAACCACCGCCACTCCTATAAACCACCACCACTCCTATAAACCACCACCACTCCTATAAACCACCACCACTCCTATAAACCACCACCACTCCTATAAACCACCACCACTCCTATAAACCACCACCACTCCTATAAACCACCACCACTCCTGTAAACCACCGCCACTCCTATAAACCACCACCACTCTTATAAACCGCCACCACTCCTATAAACCCCAACCACTCCTATAACCCACCACCACTCCTGTAAACCACCGCCGCTCTTATAAACCACCACCACTCCTGTAAACCACCACCACTCCTGTAAACCACCACCACTCCTATAAACCACCACCACTCCTAACACCACCACTCCTGTAAACCACCACCACTCCTGTAAACCACCACCACTCCTGT
Source organism: Imbricaverruca yamaguchii (assembly GCA_034440575.1). Lineage (NCBI taxonomy): Eukaryota > Metazoa > Arthropoda > Thecostraca > Neoverrucidae > Imbricaverruca > Imbricaverruca yamaguchii. The sequence goes on along the minus strand of JAOTOL010001061.1, from coordinate 191,197 downwards.
AAACCACCACCACTCCTGACCACCACACCACCCCTGATAAACCACCACCACTCCTATAAACCACCACCACTCCTATAAACCACCACTACTCCTATAAACCACCACCACTCCTGTAAGCCACCGCCACTCTTATAAACCGCCACCACTCCTATAAACCACCACCACTCCTATAAACCACCACCACTCCTGTAAACCACCACCCGATCACGCAGTGTCGAGGAGCGTGCGAGTGGTGTAGCTTGCCGTACATCATTGAAAGGTCACGCTCTGATACTAGGCTCCTACCCTCGGCTCGTATCCCCCGCTCCTGTCCCCGGCTCCCGTCCCCGGCTCCTGTCCCTCAGCTCCTATTCCAGCTCCTGTCTCACAGATCCTACCACCGGCTCCTATACCCGGTTCTTGTCCCTCAGCTACTATCCCGGCTCCTGTCCCCGGCTCCCATCCCCGGCTCCCATCCCCGGCTCCCATCCTGGCTCCTGTCCCCGGCTCCTGTCCCCGGCTCCTACCCCCGGCTCCCATCCCCGGCTCCCATCCTGGCTCCTGTCCCCGGCTCCCATCCTGGCTCCTGTCCCCGGCTCCCATCCTGGCTCCTGTCCCCGGCTCCCATCCTGGCTCCTGTCCCCGGCTCCTATCCCTGGCTCCCATCCTCGGCTCCCATCCCCGGCTCCCATCCTGGCCCCTCCGTTCCACCCTGGCTCCCATCCTGGCTCCTGTCCCCGGCTCCTGTCCACAGCTCCTATCCCCAGCTCATATTTCTGGCTCCCGTCCATGGCTCCTATACCCGACTCCTTCACTATCGGCAGTGTCCGCCGGATACAGACCGGACCTGACCGGACCTGACCGGACCTAATCGGACCTGAGCCGGCGGCGCCAGCGGCTCTGATGGCGCGTGTGCGTGCGCCGTTGTGCGTGAGCGGGCCCGTCGGCGGCGCGCCACCCCACCGGACGGGGACAGGAGACAGGTGCAGCTGCTCAGTCAGTGCCGCCGCGACAGGCTTCCCGGCACCGACCTCACCGGCCTTCCCGGCACCGACCTCACCGGCCTTCCCGGCACCGACCTCACCGGCCTTCCCGGCACCGCCCTCACCGGACCCCCGGCACCGCCCTCACCGGACCCCCCGGCACCGCTCTCACCGGACCCCCCGGCACCGCCCTCACCGGACCCCTCGGCACCGCCCTCACCGGCTTATACTGCTCCGTTCTCGCCAGCCTACATTGTAGCGCTATCAACATCCTTCCTAGTATCGCTATCACCAGCCTATACTGTGCCGCTCTCACCATACTATGCTGTCCCGCTCTCACCATACTATACTGTCCCGCTCTCACCATACTATACTGCCCCGCTCTCACCATACTATACTGTCCCGCTCTCACCATACTATACTGTCCCGCTCTCACCATACTATACTGTCCCGCTCTCACCATACTATACTGTCCCGCTCTCACCAGCCTATACTGTGCCGCTCTCACCATACTATGCTGTCCCGCTCTCACCATACTATACTGTCCCGCTCTCACCATACTATACTGCCCCGCTCTCACCATACTGTACTGTCCCGCTCTCGCTATACTATACTGTCCCGCTCTCACCATACTATACTGTCCCGCTCTCACCATACTATACTGCCCCGCTCTCACCATAATATACTGTCCCGCTCTCACCATACTATACTGTCCCGCTCTCACCATAATATACTGTCCCGCTCTCACCATACTATACTGTCCCGCTCTCACCATACTATACTGTTACTCTCTCACCGGTCTTCACTGTCCCGCCTTCACCAACCTATACTGTCCCGTTCTCACCAGACCTCCAGGCCCAGCTCTCACCAGATTTCTCTCCTCTGCTGTCACCATACGTCCATGTTCTGCTCGCAGAAGCAGCACCAGCATCACATTGTATGTGGACCTCACGACCTCATGCTATGACCCATTTTGGTGCTCTGATTCTTTATGAACGTATTATAGAGCGTATTCCCTTTTACATCTATCAAGCAGAGTATACCATAACTAACGCCAAATTTCGCACTTCTTCCACTACAAGCTGGTGTGGTAGTTTTCATGCCATGAAACGTACGGGGATGACAATACAAGATTTAAGCACTCTGCGTACCGATCGGTGTTGGTGTGCGAATTTCCCGTCGTCACTGACGGATCCACGATGTCTTCTTTGACAAAGATATTGAGGGGCCACTTTCCATCCGGAGGGGCGCTTTCGACCGAAAACTGTGTTGAAGCGGCGGGAGGGGTGAACTACATAGAGCCTGTCTTTTGTACTCAGAGGACGCCGTCGACTTAAAAAAATTCGTTAATCGGTGTGACCCGACATAACTAGAAGCGCACCGTGTCCCTACCTGGGCGCCTTCTGGGTGACAACGAGGGCTGTCGCCACATTCGCACCCCCTGGCTCGGTTCCTGTCCAGGGTATGATGGTTACAGTAGATACTTAGTTTATATACTTGCATACACCTCAATAGCCTTGCAGCCCTGTTTTCTATGCACCGTTTTGTCACGCAGGTTAGTGTCACAAGCACAAGGAAATGGACTGCTGGATGGAAACTGGCTGGGGGTGCTACAGTGTCCTAAAATTACTTCACCATTAACTGTGTGGATGAAGAAAGAAGTTGCTTGGGAATAGTGAAAGATTGGAAGAAAATAAAGGATCGCCACTTAAGGATTAAAAAAGCGGAATGCCTTTCACTTCAGTCACATGCATTTTACATTATTTATCAGTCGTGTGTATAATGACTGCCCACACATGTGGCAAAATGGTAAAAACCTAAGACAAGGATGAAAGAGCACAATTCCACTAACTGTGAATTTCCAGGCCACGTGGTCAATTATTTTGCACTGGGGTGCTAAGAGAGAGGACGGCTCCCACAATCATCAGTTAGGTGCATCTCACACGCAGTGGAGGAAGCCATACTCCAGACTTGCTCCTGGCGACGGGCTTTACCGGCGTTGTTTTGTTTTCCCGTCAGATGTCGCCGCTGTCGCTCACCATCGACACGCGGGGCTTCGCCCAGAGTCGGGTTACCTCCCCCGGCGGAACGGCGGCCCGCCCAGGGGCGGGTCCAGCCGGGAGGGGGGTGTTGGACACAGCCAGAGGCGGATCCAGGGTAGCTGAAGGCGCGACGACGTTCGACAACGTCTTCGACAGCCACGTCTATCCAGTGGAGGGTTTGTGGTATCGCTGATGGTACGGTCGACTGTCCACCTCGCGGCTGATGAATGGGGCATGTTAGGGACAAACTCCGCCGATGGTGGCGCTGTCACCGTAGCGGTTATCGTGAGTTTGCCGCGCCACCGTATTATAAGCGCCAGATTTGACTAAATGCTGAGTGGAATGGTGCCAACGTTCAAAATTGTCCACCCGTTGCGTCATGTTATCAAAACAATATATTGTGGAACAATGAAGAGAAATTCAACAACTAAATCACAAACGTGAATTAGGTTGTTATTCCACAGTAACATTGGAATCTATCTATCTATCTAGCCATGTCTATCCAGTGGAGAGCTTGTGGTATCGCTGATGGTACGGTCGACTGTCCACCTCGCGGCTGATGAATTGTCGCGCGAAGCTTTTCCGGCCGGCCCGAGAACTTCCCTGGATGCGCGCCTGGAGACAGCTGACTGAGCGCGACGAGACAGCTGACGGCGAACAGGAGCGCCGACAAGTGGCTGCGTCGTGTCGCGGAAGTGTGTCGCGGGCTCTGCCACGGTCCTCGGAAAGGCCGCATCTGAGAACAGAATCGCAACCGTCAGAGATTAATGATGCGTTCTCTGTCTCAGGGCTGGAACGAAGATAAGCAACGGCGTTACCCTCTCTTTGTTTATGTTGGTTCACCACTTTACTGGTTGGGCCCCCCCCCCCCCCCCCCTTTCCTTGGGTTCCACAGCGGCGTTACCCACTCAACGATTTTCAAGCTGAAGAAATCAGAGCATCATCTGCTCTTGCCATCCTCCTAAACTGCCGTCTAACCCGGACACAAGCATTTGCTCATCAGCAGCTGGCAGCCAAGGTCACATCGAGGTTGATGGTCCACGGAGGAGCAGCGAAAATAACGTTTGCTGTTTTGCAATACACAATGTTGCTCGATGGCTGCGTAACCTTTTCAGGGGGCCAGTCAGGCCGGCGGCCATTCGAACGCCTTCGACTCGTCGGGAACGCCGCTGGCCATGATGGCATTGACCCGTGGGGGGGGGCGAGTCTATCGATCTGCGCCAGACGTCGCCAGACATCGCGAAGCCTCAGCCAGCTGTCTCGAAGCTTTCCAGTTCTCCGTGTGGGGTCGGACCCCACCGAACAAAACAGCGCATGGGATCCGCACCCAGGGTCACCGGCGGTGGCAAATCCCGCGGAGACAAGCCTCACGAGCGAAAGGACAGCCAGCTGAGAAGGGAAAACACTGACGGTGTTTACGGTAAACATCTACGACGCATCCGGTGTCGGGTCAAATTACCAGTGACAGCATGGGTTCGTGGGTTCAACATATTGCGGGGTATCTATGTACGACACATATACCCATCAATATGTTAAATATTTCAATAAGAGATGACATAATAAATTATTTGCATAATGCAATAATTATATGGTAATATACGAATAATATCACAAAAATATTCAACTTTCAACATTATGTAGTCTTACGGCTATGGGCTTTCCGTGGAAAGGATGCGCCTAAAGCCGTGAATACGCAACATATACCCCTCAATATGTAAATATTTCAATAAAAGATGATATAGCAAATGATTAACATAATACAATAATTATATGGTAGCATAACAATAATATCACTAAAATATTCAACTTTCAACATTATGCAGTCTTGCGGCTTCGGGTGTTCCAAGGAAAGGATGCGCCTAAAGCCGCGAAATCCCTCTGGACCACTTTGCCGTCGTGCAGGCCAAGAGTGACAGTACAGACGCTAGTATTTGGCCGGAAGTCGCGGCTCCTCCGGTGAAGCACGTGAAGCCTACAAAGGTTACAAAAAAGGCTGAATTTATTCGGTTACAAAAAAGGCTGCATTCAAGGCGCGTGGCGTCTCCAAATGTTACAGAGAAAGCTGCATTTATTCGGTTACAAAAAAGGCTGCATTTATTCGGTTGCAAAAAAAGACTGCATTTAAGGCGCGTGACGTCTCCAAATGTTACAAAAAGGCTGCATTTATTCAACCGCAGCATGTTCCGAAAGAGGTGGACCTGTCTACTGTCAACCTGCGGGAAAATGATCGGCACATTCTTCTCCTCCGGATACCTTGGTTAAGCAGTGTGTCGCCTCAAGTGGCTGGGGATCCCATTTCGCATGCAACACACCACCGACACCATCGTCGTCGCCGTCATTGTCAGCGAATCAACGCTCATCGGAAGCAGTCTCAGGAGCACCTCCGAGGAAGAGGACGTACACCAGTGGTTTGGCTGGCAAATCTGGCTCGGCCCAAGCCATTTTCAAGCAATTCGTGTCAAGCAACTATTAATAGAGGTATTGTTTGGAGCCAACACAAATGTCGGGTTTGTCGTCATAGACATAGACGTCATAGACAAATAACATCGGGTGTGTCGTAAAACAAAAATATCGTCCTATCTTTGGAATGTCGAGCCACACTCGGCCTTAGAAGATGCCAGCCAAATTTGAAACAGTTTCTATATAACCAACGTCGCAGGGTTCTCCATGGCCCGCCATGGTTAGCCAGGGTTCGCCATGGCTAGCTAGCGATTCCCATATAGGAGTCACAGAGTCCTAGCGCCACACTGGCCCATGCCTTTGTCTCTCCGTCCACCAACCGTCACTTATAGTCCAGTTATCGAACTTCCTGAAAACGGTGCCTCTCACTTGCCCATTCATTCCTGCATTCATTCATTCAATCAATCAATGATATTTCATTTAGGCAATCCACTACTCTGTCCTTTCCATGCACTTACCCAGGAGCCTGCCGTGGCTCGCGGGGGTCCAATTGTCCGCGAGTCAATTCTAAATGTAAAGGCCAGAGGAAATGCCCCCTCCCAAACTTTTCCGATCCTAGCAGTGAGACCTATCGCATTGACTGCAATTCACTGGTCTAAGAATTAGCTCCCTCCCCTTACCCCCACACCCGATATTTGTGTTGGCTCCCACGTCAATGCCACTTAGTGTGTAAGGAAATATCTGAAGAAGCGCAGACGAGCGAGCACGAAGCACATCAGAAAACATCTCGAGCAGCACCGACGGGAGGGAATGAGGCGCCCGAGGAAGCATCCCAAGCGGCGCAGATGAGCGGGAACGAAGCGCCTTAACTGGCGCAGTGATGGACCGCCAGCCAGCGTATCCCACTCACCGGCCACTTGCCGGCTGGCGGCCATAATTGAAATATGCAGCCGAGGGTGAAGCGGCGTAAGCGACCGCCCGCGGCGGTAATGCCGCCGCTGATTGCTTGTCTGCCGACTCAGATGCGCCGGGGTTTGTGTCATCATAGCGATCCGGCAGGGAGGCTGTGCGGCCCTCCACGTGTCAAAAGCTGTGGCGTCGGATGAGCTGAGACAGCCCCAGGAGCCCGGCCACAGAGAGGCACTGCGGGTGTAGAGAGAAAGAGAGAAGAGAGAAGAGAGAAAAAGGAAGAAATAAGAAAGAAGAGAGGAAAGAGAAGAGAGAAAGAGAAAAGAGGGAAGGGAGAAGAGATAAGAGAGAAGAGAGAAGAGAGAAGAGAGAAGAGAAGAAGAGAGAAGAGAGAAGAGAGAAGAGAGAAGAGAGAAAAGAGAGAAGAGAGAAGAGAGAAGAGGAGAAGAGAGAAGAGAGAAGAGAGAAGAGAGAAGAAGAGAGAAGAGAGAAGAAAGAGAGAAGAGAGAAGAGAGAAGAGAGAAGAGAGAAGAAGAGAGAAGAGAGAAGAGAGAAGAGAGAAGAGAGAAGAGAGAAGAGAGAAGAGAGAAGAGAAGAGAGAGAAGAGAGAAGAGAGAGAGAGAAGAGAGAAGAGAGAAGAGAGAAGAAGAGAGAAGAGAAGAGAGAAGAGAGAAGAGAGAAGAGAGAAGAGAAGAGAGAAGAAGAGAAGAGAGAGAGAGAAGAGAGAAGAGAGAAGAGAGAAGAGAGAAGAGAGAAGAGAAGAGAGGAGAGAAGAGAGAAGAGAGAAGAGAGAAGAGAGAAGAGAGAAGAGAGAAGAGAGAAGAGAGAAGAGAGAAGAGAGAAGAGAGAAGAGAGAAGAGAGAAGAGAGAAGAGAGAAGAGAGAAGAGAGAAGAGAGAAGAGAGAAGAGAGAAGAGGCTATTTATGAAATGAGAGAAGAGAGGAGAGAAGCGATTATTGTATGAGAGAAGAGAGAAGAGATTGTTGAATAAGGGAGAGAAGCTTTATTATTAACGAGGCGATTATTAGTTTTACGACACCTCGACTGTTGTGCCATATAGTGTCGGAAATCTCTCGCGCCGAGTGAAGAGTGGCAGCAGGTGGGACTCGAACCCACAGCCCTTCTGTTGGGCGACTGGCTCCATTTCCCCATTCCATGCACCCCATCGTCAGCGGATGAGTCGGAAGCGGCCGGTGGCGGCCGGTGGCGGCGGACGGGGCCGACTTTGCCGCCCGCGAGACCACCCGCCGCCGGCAGCCGGTTATTGACGCCGCCACAGTATCCCCCGCGCATCACAGCTCGCCGCGTCAAAGCGCTCCCCTGTTCTGTAAACACACGGATTAAATATAAAACATCATTTTCCCGTCCTAAGCCGATAAAGCTTCAATATCGCCGGACATTTCCATACCAATATGGCGCGCGCGCGGTCGGCGGCACCTCCGCGGCGCAAAACCTCCGCGTGCGCCACGGCGGCGGGCGCGTTTGCACGGGCGCCTCCGGTGCGCAGAGCGACCATTGTCGCTGCTCGCTTTGTCGCCGCCGGACAAAACGCACGTGCGGCGCGTGCGCGCCCGCCGAACCGTCGCGAGCACAATGGGATCGGCCGGCAGCTGAATAAACGGCTATCTTTTTGTGTTGTGGCGTGAGGATTTGGTCGGCGAGTGTGCTCAGGGAGACAGTTGGATGGGGGGGGCATAGGGGGGATTTGTGGTGGTCACCCTGTGAGCCGCGGCATTCCCGGGCATTTGGCCTATATGCGCCCACCTTTAGGGAGCGTTGTGCTGTGCTTGCCGGTAATTGGAGATTATAAAATGTACCGCACAGTGTGGACACTGGTGTATTTATATCAAACTCGATGCTGTCGAGTCAGATTTCATCGGACCAGATTTAATGGAATTCTGATTTCGTGGAACCGGATTTCACATATAACCCATATTATATACCATGGATTTTACATGGTTTGGATTCGGATTTTACATTGTAACTCTCACGGGCTAAAGGATTTCACGGCGCCATTTTCACGTTTACAGGGTGCGTTGTTCGACATAGCATTCGTTGTCTCTGGAGTTCTGTATCCGGTTTCTGCACCTAGCCGAAAGAAACAGGGCAGTGCTTCTATTGGACGATTCGCGTCAGTTGGCACCGTACAAATAACAGCTGTTTTGTTCAAATTTTATCCATTTTTTTTACCTTTTTAGAATTTTTTTGTTTATATTTCTATTTTTTTTATAGTTTCCCTAACAGGGCATAATTTTTCCAAAAGTATAATTATCTTTCACTATTTTTTTTTTTTTTTTTATATTTTTTTTTTTTTTTTTTTTTTTTTTTTTATTTTTCCTTTTTTTTTTTTTTTTTTTATATTTTTTAGTTTTTTTTTTTATTTTTTTTGTTTTGAGCACATATCATCCCCCCAGGCGGTAAACCAAACTTTTTGCTTGGTTTTTTTCTTTTTTTTTTTTTTTTTTTTTTTTTTTTTTTTTTTTTTTTTTTTTTTTTATTTTTTTTTTTTTTTTTTTTTTTTTCTATTTTATTTTTTTTTATTTTTATTTTTTTTTTTTTTATTTTTTTTATATTATTTTTTTTTATTTTTTTTTATATTAATTTTTTTTTTTTTTTTTTATTATTTTTTTTTTTTTTTTTTTTTTTTTTTTTTTTTTTTTTATTATTTTTTATTATATTATATTTTTTTTTTTTTTATATTTTTTTTTTTTTTTTTCTAAACTATACTTTATCTGAGAAATTACGGGTTTGTTTAGGACGGTGTCTTCGGGGGCGGCCGCCCCCCGCCTCCGCCCCCCCCTTGGGCCGGGGAGGGGGGGCTTTTCGGCCCCCCCCCCCTCCCCGGGGGGAGGGGGGGCCCCCGGCGGCCGGGGGGAACCCCGCGACCACCCGGGGAAACCTTAGCTGTGCAGGTGAATGTTGGTGTTGAAAGCTTGGGAAAATCCGAAGGAAGAAAAGCGGAGCTGCCTCGAAAGCCCCACAACCAAGCGCAACGCAAAGTCCGCTTTGCCGAATTGGATCGGTTCCTGTCTGCCTGTTGTACGACAGGCAGGAATCCTATGTCATGGAAATCCTATGGCAGCCTAGGTGTCTGTGTCGGAAGAGAGCAGACAGGACGTTGGCGGTGATCTCAGAATGAATCGGTCCAGTTACGTGCTATGTAGGAAGGCGAAAAGTAGCTGGAGGAACTCCGGGTGGTCAACCCGAGCAGTGTGTGTGGCGACATTTGCGTGCGATTTTTGTAAAAGGAATCGACAATGTATCGAAAAGTGGTGTGTTTTTCACTTTACATTAACTGTTACTTTATCTCATTTCACTTTGGTTTACTTGATTTCATTACTTGCTACGCCACAATACCCGAGCCACTTGGGGACATCGTCCGCGACGAGAGAACTACAGGTGACGTGGAATTTTCACCTATGATGCAAGGTTAACTACGTGCAAAAGTTAGCTAAATGACAACTGCGAATGTTTGCATAACTGGAGGACGCAATAGTTAATAACGAAACACGCTGGTAAAAGTCGTCATAAAGAAATCAAACGAATGTTGCATATGCTTGTCTGATCTCAGAATATCATTATCGCTTGATTTTCAGACTTGGCCATCGCGCGGATATCCTTTAGCGGAGGAACCGACAAAGAAATCGCGCATTCCCTTTGAGCGATTTTGCAGAACGGTGTTCGCCACATCCCCTTTGATCCGACCGGCCGTTTTTTTCTTTTGTTATTGCGACGTGAGGATCGGACGACAGCCTTCTCCGCACGGGGCCAGTCTCGGCTCCTGCTATTACGCCATCGAGCGAGGGGACGTCGTAAGGGCGGTGGTCCATTAGGCGTGGTCATCGCTCGGCTCAATCACATGTAAACTGTTGGGAATTGCAGCGTAATTGAAGCGCAAACCAATTTGGGATGAGTAAGCTTGAGCTGAATGAAGATTAAGTTGACGCTTTGAGAATCGCATGGAAAGGCAGGGTTCTCCCGGTCCCGCGATTACCTCAGCGCTGATGTCGAGTGCATCAAGCGGTCTGCAAACGACTTCTCGTGTGACTCGGAGTGCTGTACTCCTGCACGCAGCTAAACACCGAGCGGTTGAGACTCATCTCTTGACCTGAAGGTTTGTTCGCATTGATGGGCAACGTCGTTTATTGTTCTTACTTTCAAGTCGCGAACTGACGGTCCACTGGCAAATGTTTGAACCGAGACTTCCTCCGAACAAGGCGGCGGTGTTCGCGCTGGCAAGCGCGGGGATAACCCGACGCCCGCCCCGCTTTTTCGCGCGCGGAGGTAATCATCTTCACCCCTTCCGAACACGGCAAATCCCTGCGCCATTACTGTCGCGGCCGACGCGGCGCGGCGGCTAACATTTTCATTCCGGCGCGCCGGCCGCCGGCGCCATACATATTTATAGCCTCCGGCGCTGATCCCGGTAATGCCGCAGACGTGCGTGGGCCTCGTCAGCTGATGTCGCCATGACGACCGCCGAGTCGCAGCAGAAATAGTGGCGGCGGGTCGCGGCGGCCGCCGGCGGCCGGCTCCAGGATGCACATGATGGATGTGAATTGTGGTGTAAATTGTGGTGTGAATTGTGGTATGAATTATGTTCCGTTGACGGCGACGATATTGCGCTGTTGTCTCGTTTTGAGCTCCCGGATGTCTCTGACAGGTTTGAGACGCCGGGGGTCGTCAGGGTGATGCTAGGGAGCTGTCAGGGGATGCTAGGGAGCTACCAGGAAGCTGCAGGGAGCTTCTAGGTATCTGTCAGAGAGCTTCGGGTGTGTCGATCGACCACCTTCGGCATGGGTGTCCCCACGAATTTGAGATAGATGGAACGAGGGCGTTTTTAGGTTGTTATTTTTTTTCATGCAGCCAGGAACCCATTTGATACGTTTTTCATTGATGGGGGAATGGATATACACTTGTATTATCTTACGAATGATTGTGCACCTCTGAAGACAAAAACTGCTCAACGTGCTTCAAGTTCAACATATAACCTTATGGAAGGCACTCCTGAAGCGTTCAGGGCCTGTTATAATAAATGTAAAAGCGCCCCTGAAAATGTGTGCAATTATCCACCAATGGGACAGAAGTGACTGCTCCAGAAACATGCGCAAAAAAGTTGTGTTGGTTTAACTAATATCCCCACTGGAAAATGCACACAGTTTCGGATCAATAGGGGTGAATGCCCTTTCAGATTGCATGTTATTATATCCTTGCATGCAAAGTCATAAGCGTAAAATTAAGCGTCACTATAGTTACGAGGACGCCCCCCGTCCCCCGTCCTCCAACTTGGCGACGCTCATCATACCCTTAGGCATGTGCACCAAGCAGTCCCCATGTTAGCTGAGACAATTTGAATACACCATTTACCTTTAACTCGCCTACCCTCACACCTTATGGACTCTGATCACCCCACAGGAAAATCATGCCTATCGGGAAATTATGTGGAGTGCAGTGGAATACATCATTGACCACTCTCAAGGTTCAAGTCTCAAGCAGACGTGAAATTCTCTGAAAATAACTGTACACATAAAGACATAAAGACCTAAAAGATTAGTGCAACTATGAGCCACAAGGGCCCTTTTGCACACATCGTACGATTCCTTGTGCGATGTGTGCAAAAGGGCCAATTCCTTTCCATTTCTTTCACGGGGGGTTCCCATCTGCACCGGTGACATGCTGTTGTCACTGTGGTGTGATCTACGCCACTTCGTCGCGGAATATCCAGTGGAACATGCATTATTTTTGCACGCCAGGGGATTCGAACACAAAATTCCGCTCAATCTCAGGGAGGAGGACGAAATTTCGCACCATCGACACAGTAGTCGAAGGATTTTGTCGGTTTATGGGCCGCCAGTCAGTCAGTCTTCAGGGGTTAATAAGTTCGTTGGTTGTATATTCTTAATATAAAGGCGGCGCAAATGACCGCCTTCATGGTCTGGCACGTCCAAAAATAACACCCCATATTTTTAATAAAAGCAACTGCAATGCACCAATAGTGGGTGCAGTTGTTACGTAAGTTAGTGGGTCCACACACTGAAGTTGTTGGACGTGTGTACATACGTGTGCATGCTCACCAAGAGATACGTCACACGTCCGCTGCACGGACGGCGTGCAGCCTCTGAACTGTTTTCAACATGTCCATGTGCTTCAGATCTCCAGTTGCATGGGTGTCACTCTGTGAAATTGATTGGCGGGCCAACTGATGCTGATGTTTTTGATGGCACTATCATTCGGAGACGGGTATCATCGGCTGGAAAAAAAAAACTCGTTGAGCGAGCGGGGCAGGGTGCGCGCGAACGTTCTGGAAGGGCGCCTCCATACAACTTACATATACTATGTATAGGTTCAGTGGTTAAGATTCGGTCTGATTTGGGGCTGGGAGAGCAAATTGATTATTTAAAGACATAAGACATAAAGACATAAAAGACATAAAGACATAAAAGATTAGTGCAACTATGAGTCAAAATGGCCCTTCTTGGTTGCACTCTGTACACTGAACCAGTCGCCCACCAAATCTGTCAATCAGCCCTCCCTGTAATACTGAAAAGCAAGCCCTCTATTCTTATAATGATTGTCTATGCTGTTTTTAAAGATGTTCAATGTGCTGCTACTGACAATGCTTTCTGGCAGCTGGTTCCAGTGTTCTACTACCCTGTTGGTGGAGAAAGTCTGCCTTAACCTTGTTCTGCTGTGGTTAAGTTTAATTTTGAATTTATGACCTCTAATTGCATCATTTCTGTTCAATTCACACATTTCCCCAAGATATCCCCTCTCCAGACCATGGACAAATTTAAAGACTTCGATGAGATCTCTTCTCAGCCTTCTATATCTAAGTGAAAACATATTATATACATATACATATTATTTGGTGAAGGGAGGTGGTCAGTTTCCCCCTAGAGCAAAAAGTGACACCAATGTCCAGTCAAGTGATGCTTAGAATGCATTGGTGCTGTGATGTTGTGTGATGCATCCCCCCATTGGCGCGGAGTTGGTTGTTTTTTTTTAACGACACATCGACCGTTGAGTCATGTAGCGTCGCCAATCTCTCACGCCGATTCTTGCGGGCGAAGAGTAGCGACAGGTGAGACTCGAACCCACAACCTTTCGATCGTGAGACGAGCAACTTACCCCTAGGCTACTCGTCCCCCGTTGGCGCGGAGTAATTCCACCCGTTGGTGCGGAATTCGTGGATGAACGTCCGCCTGGTTTCTTTAGTGAGTTACATCAGTGGCGCCGCCACGGATAAAATCAGGGCAGGCACGCTTCATGACGCAGCTATAATGAAGTTATGTTGACCCGGCAATGCCAGCGCTGCTCATTTCAAGATACATTATGGGGATGCGTAGTACCTTACACTTACACTTTAGGCATCCCGGCCAAGAAGGTACTAGTGAGGAACACTAGTACCTGCTTGGCCTTAACAATTGTTTACTTTCCCGCGTTTGGCGTAACTGTGGCATCAGTCAGCGGTCCTTGGGATTGAGGTTGGACGGCTCTGTCTCGATGCTGTTTTTCGTGGTGATTAAGCGGAGGTCTGATTCCTCGGGTCATCTTTGGGTCATTTTCATACTCTGCACGGCCTGATCTCCATCCATTCTAATCTGACTTCTTGATATTATCGAGATTGCTGCGCCTTCTGCGTTCCTGGCGTTGCTAGGGGCAACCGACATTGCCGCACGGTGGCGACATCTGACACAGGCATCAACTCAATGTGGGATAAAGCAGGCGCCCGCAAAAGTGAAATTAGTGCGAAAGAAGCACATATTGAAAGATAAAGAAGCACATATACCTCGTGGGATTCCTGGCCAATATCATTTCCACTCGACTACCTTTTGGCACTCTTCTCTCGTGTATTGAGGCTGCCCCATCAGCACAGTGGGCTGTTCTCTCTTCTTCATTTAGAACCGTACATCTGGTGGAAATGGTGCAGTCGAGATCACTATCGCTGATGATATCGTCAGCACTGTGAGGTGAACTGCTGACATTCTGGGTGAATGAATGCCTTTGCATCGGTGACCCCTGCATTTAGGTCGGTTGTGTTACATTTGAGCTCCGTGCTGTTGCAAGCAAAGTTCGTATGTAAACCGGCGTTTGCTGCTTATGGCATGCGTCAGGCGTATAAAGCAAGATTGGTAATTGAACTGCGATTTTTTATTTCGGTGCAGGACGCTATGGCAGATCCAATGCATTGGTATGCACTGAGTTCACTGGATCCTGAATCCATCCGTAGTTTACCTCTTTGGACACATCTTCCGTATCCGATCTCTTGGCCCCGGCTTACGGATCCGTCTCCTGGGTCCATCGCCTGGGCTCGTCCCCTGGGTCCGTCTCTTGAATACATCGTCGCGATCCCACTCAAGGATTCATATATTGGATTCGTCTCGAGAATCCGCACCATGGATCAGATTCCTGGACCAGCTCCTTCAATCCGTCTCCCGGATACATTCCCCGGACTCCGCCTCCGTGATCCGTTCCTGGATCCACTTCCAGGATTCATTTTTCAAATCCATCCGTCGCGTCCGCCTCCTGGATCCACCTCCCGGCTCCGCGGCGGCGTGGACCCGGCGTGGATCCGGCGTGGATCCGGCGTCATCGGACGGGCGGCGTCATCGGAGGGGGGGGGGCGAGGGGGTCATCTGTCGCGCGCCGCCGGCGGCGGCGGCTCGTTTGTGGCCCGCCGCCGCCGCCAAATCCCCCATCCGGGGCGGCCGTCCCTCGGGACGACCCGGGCGGCCGCGGCGACCCTCGCGGCTCAGACCCTCGGCAGCTCGGCCTGATCGCCCAGCCCACTGCCCCTCCCCGTCCCCCTCCTCCTCGTCCGACGCCGGTGATCGGCGCGCGTTATGACGCACCGCCAGGGGTGCAACTGGGTGTGATTTTAGTGTCGCCGGCTTAGTGGTCTTTATACGACGCCGGTCATTGCTGAGCTGCGCATCAGGCCGAATGGTGATGCATGGATGGAATGGGTTCCAAGTTTGGCTTTGCAGGACCGATCATTTTAGAAAATCTCAATCGATGGTAGATGTCACCATTGATGAAGATTTAAGTAAGTGTTTGTCTATCTTGAACTTACGAGGGAAATTGACTCAGGAGCCAGGTCCAGCTCGTTCCGCCCACCCATGTAGCTTTTCATTGGTTTACAACTTCGCAACCAGATGCTCTAAACTCAGGGAAGAAAAACGGACAAGTAGTAAGCGTCGTTGATGGTTCCAGCGTGGGAGTAGGGTGGGACAGGGGTCAAGCAAGGCCACAAATCTCCAAAACAATCTGATTTGGAAGAAAGCTAACCTGTATGCACCATTTGCAGCAAAGCTGAAATAATATGATGTGGAATACACCTACCTAACCTCAACTCTGATCATAAGCTACCCAAATTCAAAGATGAAACAAAATTGACCACTCCAAAGAACACAAAATATGCTGGGTTGATCCATCCGAACCAATAGTTCCACATTATAATATTTCAGGTTTCGATCTTCTACTTGCTCTACTTCATTTCATACCGGGGATCGTGTTTTCGAGTTGACGCGTTTTTATCCGGCACGGTTATTGAACAACACAGTATTTGCAGCAGGGAAAATTTGTGTCGCGCGTGCCGTTTTGATGCAAATTGCTCTGCGATAAGATACAACGGGACAAACTGGGGATTTCTATTCCCGCCTGTTTCGGACGCACAGGAACATTTAAAAACTTCCGAATATAAAGAGATACGTCCGTCAGGCCTGGCTCGCCATCCTTCAACCAACCGTTTTTCTGGCGTCCACGGGCGTCGCCAGGAGCAGTCTTCAGGTGGGGTCCGACCTCAGAGGCTTGGCAACGATTTTCCAACAGGAGGAGGAAGATCACGGCCGCTTGCGTGCGACCTTGACCTGTCTTTTAACCACGAGCACATTCTGACAACACCCGTGATTGGCATGGTGCACCTGACATGTCTGCAAAGATCATTGCAAGCAAATCCGAGCCACAGCCAGGTGGGGTCCGGACCCCGGAGACCCCAGAGACCCCAGAAACCCGAGAGACCCCAGAGGTGGCGGCGCCCGTGCTGGTGTGGTACATGATCACAGTGGCTATGTCAACATGTGAAGTGCTGTGACTGTTTAGGGCGGGAGGGCTGAACCTATGAACGTTGACAATGTCCCACCAACATTGCAGATAAGCAACAAGAAAGCAACAAACAAGCAAACAAGCACATCAGCGACAAACGATGAAGCAAGCAACACAGCCAGGAATAATGCAGGCAGTAAGGCAGGCAATAACATGCATGGCAGGCAATAACAATAAAGCAAGAAATGAAGTAAACAATAAATGTTGCAGCAATTATAACCAGCGAGGTCACACCAAACCATGGTGTGAGCAGGAGCAAGGCAGGGGAAACCGTAATGCCCCTCCGGCTTCCATCGACTTGAAAAGGCCGGGCAAAGTCTGTTGCACTGGCAACATGGAACCAGCTTGCGGATGAATTTTCGCCCTATCTTTCGCGACGGTGCATGCCTGTGTAGAACTGCAAAACTGCAGAACTGGAGAAATGCAAAACTGCAGAACTGCGGAACTGCAGAACTGGAGAACTGCAGAACTGCAGAACTGCAGAACTGGAGAACTGCAGAACTGGAGAACTGCAGAACTGGAGAACTGCAGAACTGGAGAACTGCAGAACTGGAGAACTGCAAAACTGGATAACTGCATAACTGCAAAACTGCAGAACTGCAAAACTTGAGAACTGCGAAACTGCGAAACTGCAAAACCGCAAAACTGTAAAACTACAAAACTGAAAAACTGAAAAACTGAAAAACTGCAGAACTGCGAAACTGGAGAACTGCAAAGTTGCAGAACTGTAAAACTGCAGAACCGCTCCCAATACTAAAGACTCGGGCGGCGGAACAGCTTCGCCCGACGCCACCGAGACCGCGACAGCGCCGGGTGTGACGTCACCTGCGGCGGCGCGACGTCACGGTGACGTATTCATAATTAGGCCGGCTTCAGTGGGCCCGATCGGCCGGAACCACGCAAAACGCGGCCGGCATCTGTCCGGACGGGGGACGAGGCGGTGGGGAGGGGGCGAGGGGAGGGGCAGGCCGTGACGAAAGCTTGTGATTGGCGCATCGCCAGGCGGTGAGGCGCGGTGAGGATGTCTGTAGGGCCGCGTGTTCGCCCGCAGACAGCGCGGGCGAAACTGTCCAAAATGCAGCGGACGCCGGAAACAAAGCGGTGAAAAAGTGGAGTTCCGAGGAAGTTGGAGAACAGCAGAATGCGCAGAGTGCGCAGCGAAGTTTCTGCAGTTCCCAATTTTTTAATTTTGGCAGAATAAAAAATTGGGA
The DNA here is from genome assembly GCA_034440575.1 of Imbricaverruca yamaguchii. Taxonomy (NCBI): domain Eukaryota; kingdom Metazoa; phylum Arthropoda; class Thecostraca; family Neoverrucidae; genus Imbricaverruca; species Imbricaverruca yamaguchii. The sequence goes on along the minus strand of JAOTOL010001061.1, from coordinate 173,569 downwards.
TGCACATGAAGAAATTCCGACAGACAATGCTCGTTGGCTGGTTGGTGGCTGTTGGCTTTACAACGCGTCGATTTTTTTGGATCACACAGCGCCATCAGCAACTCGCGCCGATTGGTCGCAGGCGAAAAGCAGCGACAGGTGGAACTCGAACCCACAGCCTTTCGGTTGGGGGGCGGGCGCCTTACCATTAAGCCATTAGCCGTGAATGTGCATAAAGTGTGTCGTGAACTAACCAATAAACAAACAAACAAGTGGTGTTCGAGGTGTGCACGAGGCTAAGCCGACTACACAATCGCGCCTGTGTGCTGTGCCGGAATGTGCCAATGTGATGTGCTGGGATGTGCCAATGTGATGTGCTGGAATGTGCCAATGTGATGTGCTGAAAGCACGTCACATCTCTAGATCGCTGGTAGGATTGGAAGCACACTGATTCTGATAGACGATTGACAAGGAATGACAGATGTGCTGATGATCGCACCGAGGGCCGACCCAGCGCGCGTCGCACCGTCTATTGACCGCTCCTTCTGCTGTGCGCTGACACACGGCCGATAGGCTGCTGGACACACAGCTGGACACAGAGCTGGACAGACAGCCGGGCAGGCAGCTGGATAAACAGCTGGACGAACAGCTGGACAGACAGCTGGACAGACAGCTGGAGAGACAGCTGGACGCACAGCTGGACGGACCGCTGGACAAGCACCCGGATAGACAGCTGGGCAGACAGCTGGGCAGACAGCTGGACGGACAGCTGGGCAGACAGCTGGACAGGCAGCTGGACAGACAGCTGGACAGACAGCTGGACAGACAACAGGATAGACAGCTGGACAGACAGCTGGACAGACAGCTGGACAGACAGCTGGACAGACAGCTGGACAGACAGCTGGACAGACAGCTGGACGGACAGCTGGACAGACAGCTGGACAGACAGCAGGATAGACAGCTGGACAGACAGCTGGACAGACAGCTGGGCAGACAGCTGGACGGACAGCTGGGCAGACAGCTGGACAGACAGCTGGACAGACAGCTGGACAGACAGCAGGATAGACAGCTGGAGAGACAGCTGGACAGACAGCACCGCCTCCGGCGGTTCTGTGGCCGTCCGACAGGGATTACGGGCGGCGTTGGGCTGACGTGGCGGGGACAGGACGTGGGAGCCGACCCAGCCGTCCGTCGACCGGCCGCACTGTCAGCCACTGTACCTCCCGACACCTGCAGCCACTGTACCTCCCGACCCACCCGTCCGTCGACCGGCCCACTGTCAGCCACTGTACCTCCCGACCCACCCGTGTCACCGACACCGCTGTCAGCCACTGTACCTCCCGACCCACCCGTCCGTCGACAGGCCTCACTGTCAGCCACTGTACCTCCCGACCCACCCGTATGTCGACCGACAACCGTGCTGTCAGCCACTTTCAGATATCAGATACATGTTATCAGATATACAGTTACCTTATAATTCGTTGAGGGGGGAGGGAGTGCTTTTTTGGGCGTGCCGGACCATAAAGGTCATTTGCGCCGCCTTTAAAGGAACACGTTGCATACCTGTCTATGAAAACGAGTGTCACGATCAAAGTACAGGCAAGTGGAGATTTACGTTAAGGGAATTTTGCGTTATACTTTGTCGATTTTTTTGGGTTGGGGAGGGGGGGGGGGTTTGGGGACGTCCCCCTGATGTCTAACTGGTTTTAATTTTACTTTACTCCTCCACATAATAATTTGTGGTTTGGGTGGGGCTGGGGTGTTTTGAGTGTCGACTTGGTTTTGCCAGGGTGCCGGCTTTTAATTCGTTGAGTCTGGAAACACCGATATCTTCAAACGAAAGACCGCCTCCGCGTGCCTCGCCTTTCCGCTCCGCCCCGTCCGCCCCGTGTAATTTGGCCACATCGCTTTCCGTCGCCGCAGCCGCATTGTCGCTGGCCGATCCCACCTGAGCCTCCCTTCCTGCCCCGACCCAGGCCGCAGCCGGACCATTAACCGGCCCCAACGCTCGTCGCAGATGCGGTGCAGTTAGTGGCAAACTATTTGTTATGCCGGCGCAGCTTCCACAAACCGGCCGCAAATGTGCAGCACGCGGAGACACAAACACGAGGTGTAAGTAATGGCGGCGGGCGTCTCGCCGACATCAATGCCGGCGCCGCCGCATTTCCCCGCCACAATGATATTCCCCGCCACAATGACCGATCCTCGGCGCGGGGGCGGCAGAATGGACACATATCGTCCGCCAAGTGCCAATCAAATCCCAGTCAGCCGCGGGACGCCGCGCGCGCCCGCGCGCGCCACAATTGTCTTCGCCGGTGCCGCGGCGTAATTGTCTCGTCAGCTCCCCGCGCCGTGATTGCCTCCGCCGCGCCGGACGGCTCTCCCCGGCCGGCAGACTGTATCGCCGCCGCCGGAGGACCGGTTAGTTTGGAAGTCACGTGCCTGGCGCGCGCCGCCGCCGCGCCTGATTACCTCCAATTAAAGGGCGCGCCGGATCGGCTAAAATGGCGCGAAATTGGCCGACTGCCGCCACGGTGTGCGGCGTCGGAGACGCGCCGCGGCGGCAGATTCGGCGCGGGGCGGGGGTGTTCTGCCGCGCGCTCGGTGTTTTACACACGAGCGGTGATGGATGTCCGGGATGGGCGGTCGGGTCAGCGTCATATAGCGTCTGCCGGCAGACCAGCCGAGGCAGAAGGAAGCGCCGGCAGAATTGCCGTGGGGATGATGCGAGGGGGCGCATTTGGACAGGGACCACTCAGAACCAGACGAGGGGGTTGCAGCAGCGTGTATTCTCTTGGCACGCACGTGGCATGTCGAAAACTTGTGCATGCGTTCGAACTATTTGGAGGAGCATAGCATTCATTGTTTTGTTACTGTCTGCGGCATGAATTTTCCACAAACGCCATTTTCCCGCAGATTGGATTTGTCCCTCAGTTTCCCAATCGGATTACGCCCATTTAGAAGAAGAAAAACGTCTGAATGGTGGCGATATTCGTGAGCGGCGGAACGGCAGCACGCCGACGACATTGTGCTTTGAACCCTCGGCGTTCACACAACGAAGAAACGGCTGAAAATGCCGCTTGCCTTCTGCACCTCGTCAGCCCCATCCCTTAATCGCATGGTGTTGCATTTTGTTTGTTGCACTTTGCCGCGAAGGGTGCACGGATGTTGCTTCGTATGCTTTTGGGAAATCACTCGGCTCCCTCCAAATGTTGGGTTTCCATATAATTTCTTGTTTATTGGTTGGTTCACGACACACTTTATGCACATTCACGGCTAATGGCGCCGCCCACACTGTTTCGCCGGTGGGCCGCGGGATTGGGAAATGTCCTGAGTGGCGCTAGAGTCGAACCCGGAACCTTTGTGGATGTGGCTTCGTAAGCTTTTGGGAAATCACTCGACTCCCTCCCAATGTTGGGTTTCCATATAATTTCAGCCTTTAGCATCAGACCCGGCGTGGTTTGCCCCCAAATCGAATTCGGCCGGCCCATTCATTCTTCATGTATTTTGCCCTCACAATATTTTTAATAGCTATATGCTATAAACCTATAGTCTATATACCTATAGTCTATAGACCTATAGTCTATAGACCTATAGTCTATATACCTATAGTCTATAAACCTATAGTCTATAGACCTATAGTCTATAGACCTATAGTCTACATATAGTTATACTAGTCTATAAACCTGTAGTAGACCTATAGTCTATAAACCTATAGTCTATAGACCTATAGTCTATAGACCTATAGTCTATAGACCTATAGTCTATAGACCTATAGTCTATAGACCTATAGTCTATAGACCTATAGTCTACATACCTATAGTCTATAAACCTATAGTCTATTGACCTATAGACTATAGACGAGTATCGTTTTTTGTATTAGATGGCAAATGACCGCCCAACGCTCCGTTACGATCCTGCAATTATAAATTGTACTTGTGATGTTACTGGAGAAAAGCGTCCCCTACGCCATCTCACTGAACATTTCATTTTTAGAGCGCGCCAAACAAAATCTTGCAATTCGCTGATTCTCCGTAGCTTCTGAATGAATGTGATGTGCCCATCTTATCGTTGTCATAAAATGACACTACGCTCCCGTCCCGACTTTGGTAGTATCAGCCTGTGATTTTATACCCGCTGCTTTATGGTGATGTCCCACGAATGTTGGTCCTACCACGAGTTTCTTGTATATTTCACACAGAGGCGAAGCCAAGGTGGCGCGGGCCCCGCCCATCCTCTCCCCTTAGCATAAAAATACACCACATCAAACGAGAAACTTTCGAGGTTTCGCATCGAAGAGCCTTAAATTTTCGGCCCGCTTCGCGCGTAGGAAGCTTTTTTTTTTGTTACATCGCATGTTTTGGGTTGCCCCCTTCAGAATATCCTGGTTGCGCCACTGATCCCACACCATGATTTTCGTTTCTAAACGGCATTTACCTGTTTCCGGAAATTAAGTGGATCCGATATCAGAAGGCAGTTTCAATCGAGGATACCGTTTCATTGCAATGGTATCGAGGATACAGTTTCAATTAATTCACACCGAATATTAATGACAATAAACTGAATATATTTATGCCTTCTTTTTCTATTTCAGTTCTAGTACATACCTATATTTGTTATCTGATGTTCTTAATCAATGCTGCTTACCTTAGCTTACACATTGCGTCTGGGAATGAAATATTATCGGCACATGCCGTCCTGTACTTTGTGCCCGGCTGCCCGTCACTATATTAGGACCCAGCACCAGCACTATTTTCCCGAGCTCCATCACGCAGATCCTCCATCAACAGGGAGGCAAAGTGAGCAAGGAGGCGTGGTGCGACGACCTGACGGCACAACGTGGCGGTGGTGCGACGTAACGGTGACAGCACCGGATACGACCCTGCCAATGACCCTGACATTGTTAGACCCGGCGTATCACCCTGTCAATGACCCTGGCATTGCTAGCACCGGCGCATGACCATGCCAATGATCCGAACATTGTTAGGCCCGGCGTATCACCCTAGCAATGATCCTGTCATGAGTAGGCTCGGCGTGACACTGCAACAGCCGGCTATGACCCTGGCAATAAATCAACGACCCTGGCGCAGGGTCCGGCCCCCTGGCAGAGGTTGAAAAATATGTTAGATGAGATCGGCGACCAAATGGTCATAACTATGAGCAGTTTTGGGGACCAAAGTTACCTAAACAGCTTGAGAACGTCACGAGCTGGACAATTATGTCTACTGAATGATTTAGCATTTGCAAATTATATTTCCGGACACAGTTATCCTCAGATAAAATATAATTTGCTAAAATAATTATGCGTGGGGAAGAGCCCCTTGGAACAAAAGCACGTTGGCAAAAGTTTCCGGACATCCCTGCGACTTTAGAAGCTACTCATAGCATTTCATTCAGCAATTGGATGGATTTCCTCGCCTCAAGCGCATGTCAAGAACGCGAACAGAAACCCGCTCGCAAAAGCACCGCGTTTTACCGGAGCGCCGCTTTCATCGGCGACCGGTCGGCGACCACTGCACAGAACAGCTGGGAAAGCGCCCGACTGCCGGCGACGATTTGGTCGCCGTCGGCGACCACCATTTGACTTGTTTGATCTCTGCCGCCTGGTTTGTCACAGCCACAGCCATGAGTGGAGAACGTCGCCGCGAGGCAGGTGTGACCTCTGCTGCACCGACGCTGCCGACACTTAACAGGGAGCCTCTGCAGGGGCGGACAAGGGTCAGGGGGGAGCAAAGTCCGTGGGTGGGCGTCTTGGGTTAAAAATCGGCGTGGGGGAGGGGTGCACTCAAGTATACTGAAGCGCCGCCTGTTCCTCTGGGAATAGCGCCACTGTGTGAAGACAATTCCGTTGGGGAGGGAGAGAAGTGCACTCTGGTCTTAGCGACGGGACATCGGGTCTCATGCTTTTGGTTGAAATTATATGGAAACCCAACATTGGGAGGGAGGCAACTGCTGACCTTTTCCGGCCAGTGAAGAACAACTTCTCTATGGGGGTGACAGCATATGCCCTCAGTCTCCGCCCCTTGTATCCGCCCCTGGGCCTATTGGGTCAATGCCCATGGCCCATGGTCTTGGTCGTGGCATTGACTCGCCATAGTGACGTCCAAAATGTCGTTTTTTCCTCCAACTTTGACTGCGATCCTTCACCCATGGTCAGACCGTTGGAGGCACCGTTAGGCGGGCAGACTGTGGCCGGACATAAATGCAGCTTCTAGTTACACACATACAAATGGAAGTACAATATATGTACTCCATGGAGGTTCGGATAAATAACCTCTGTGTATCCATCTATCTATCCAGCTATCCATCCATCCATCTATCTATCTATCTATATCTATTTATCTATCTATATATATATATATATATATATATATATATATATATATATATATATATATATATATATATATATATATTAATCGCCATAGAACCTGCCCAGAATCCTCGGATCCCATCTGATCGTGTGACGGAGCATCTCACTAAACATGAGTCGCATCTTGCCCAACACACTGCGTGTCCGGACCTGTCACGGCCGGACCTGTCACGGCTGGACCTGTCACGCCACCTGTCACACTGGACCTGTCACAGCACCTCCCTGGACCTGTCACGGCCTTCACGGCCGGACCTGTCACGGCGCCGGACCTGTCACGGCTGGACCTGTCACGGCTGGACCTGTCACGGCTGGACCTGTCACGGCTGGAGCCGGACCTGTCACGGCCGGACCTGCCACGGCTGGACCTGTCACGGCTGGACCTGTCACGGCTGGACCTGTCACGGCTAGACCTGCCACGGCTGGACCTGTCACAGCTAGACCTGCCACGGCTGGACCTGTCACGGCTGGACCTGCCACGGCCGGACCTGCCACGGCTGGACCTGTCACGGCGGGACCTGTCACGGCTGGACCTGTCACGGCTGGACCTGTCACGGCTGGACCTGTCACGGCTGGACCACGGCTGAACCTGCCACCTGCCAGCCTGCCACCTGCCGGGCTACCAGCGCCGACTGATCACCGGCCGGGCTGTCCCGGTGTCAGAGGTGCCGAGACTGTTATCCGCGCCGCTCGGGCGGCGGCCGGCCCGCCGCGCCATTAATCTGGCGGGAGATGGTGTCGGGTCGCGGCCGGATCAGTTGGCGCCATATATTGGCGCGCCGGCGGCCGGCACGCTCGTCACGTGACCGCGGTAGCCGGACTAATGCGCGCGAAACGACTGTGCGTGTGGCAGATGTAGATACGGACATGCACGTAATCATAAAGACATAAAGACATAAAAGATTAGTGCAACTATGAGCCATGCTTCCAGTCCTGCATATACTGTTTGTAATGTCGACCTAAAACTGCATATACAGCAACACCCCTGACAATGTCTGATTTTTATACAGGAACCTAATTAGACATAAAGACATAAAGACATAAAATATTAGTGCAACTATGAGCCACAAGGGCCCTTCTTGGTTGCACTCTGCACACTCAACCAGTTGCCCACCAAATCCGTCGATGAGCCCTCCCTGGAATACTGAAAGGCAAGCCCTCCATTCTTATATTGTACTTGTGGCAGATGTACGCAAAGGAAATGTACGCAAGGCATGTATGTAAGCGCAGATGTGCGCGTGATAATTGCACGTAAGCGCAGATGTACGTATGGCAAAATCGCGTCGGCGCAAATGTATGCAAGCGCACACGTCCGCAAACACAAAAGCACTTCGGCGCACAAGTGCGTAAGCGCAAAAGGACGTATGTGCAAGCTTGGTCTCCTAGCTATGAAAAAGATTGTTGTAGAAAGAAAGAAAAAAAAAAAAAAAAAAAAAAAAAAAAAAAAGAGAGAGAGAGAGAGGAAGAGAGAGAGAGAGAGAGAGAGAGAGAGAGAGAGAGAGAGAGAGAGAGAGAGAGAGAGAGAGAGAGAGAGAGAGCACAAAAGAGGGCTACAAAAATGGTTAATAGTATAAGGAACCTGGTATATGAGGACAGATTGAAGAAATTGAATGTTTTCACTTAGATATAGAAAGCTGAGAGGATATCTCACCGAGGTCTTTAAATTTGTCCATGGTCTGGAGAAGAGATATCTTGTGGAAATGTTTGAATTTAACAAAAATGATACAATTAGAGATCATCAATTCAAAATTAAAGTTAACCACAGCAGAACAAGGTTAAGACAGTCTTTCTTCACCAGCAGGGTACTAGAACACTGGAACTAGCTGCCAGAAACCATTGCACATTGAACATGTTTAAAACAGCGTAGATGATCATCATAAGAATAGAGGGCTTGCTTTTCAGTTTTCCAGGGAGGGCTGATCGACAGATTTGGTGGGCAACCGGTTGAGTGCACAGAGTGCAACCAAGAAGGGCCCTTGTGGCTCATAGTTGCACTAATCTTTTATGTCTTTATGTCTTTATGATTACGTGCATGTCATGCACGTAGTCATAAAGATCGTAATCAGAAAGATCGTAATCAGAAAGATCGTAATCAGAAAGATCGTAATCATACGTAATAATATGTCTTTATGTCTTTAGGTGCAAACGTGCCTAGTTGGTTCTCCAACATTCACACGTCAGCACGTGCGTTTTCCGCGTCGGGCTGCTCGTGTGCGGGACGGCGCTGTGCGGGAAGTGTGATTATTGTCGCCTGTTAGTAAGCCGCACGCATCTCGTCGACGGACCATCTGCTCCCCGGCGGGCCGTTGCGACCGTTTTATACATATTTTACGGCCACTCCATCTTCGGGCGTCTTAAAAAGCGAGCGCCGCCGAAAAAGAAGCCGCGGGCGGACAAAATGTCTGGTTCTACGGCGAAGCCGGCGCGGCTGAGCCGGCAACGACAGCGTCGGTCGAGAACAACAGCTCAGCACTTGCTTAGTTGAACAGCAACAGCAGCAGCAACAGCAGCAGCAGCAGTATGAGCTGCAGTAACAGTAGCAGTAGCAGCAGCAGCAGTAGTTAGTTAGTTATTAGGGCTTTAGGGCGCATCGACTACATTGGTCATGTAGCGCCCAAGCAGCAGCAGTAGGAGCAGTCAGTAGCAGCAGCGGCGGCAGCAGCAGCAACAGCAGAAACAATAGCAGCAGTATCAGCTGCAACAATACCAGCAGTAGCAGCAACAGCAGCAGCAGCAACAGCAGCAGCAATAGCAGCAGCTGTAGTAGCAGCAGCAGCTGCAGCAGCAGTAGCAGTAGCAGCAACAGCAGGAGCAAGAATGACAGTGGCAGTGGTGGCAGCAGTCAGTAGCAGCAGTAGCAGTAGCAATTGTAACCGTAGCAGAAAAAGCAGCCACCGGGACTGATTCAGGCGCCGACGTCGACCGAACAATATGCCATGGAGTCGCTTCTTTAGCAACGACCAAGAGAAGAATACCGCCGAATAATTCGGATCCGGGAATCAGCATGGGAGACAGATTTCCGCGGCGGCGCCACTTCGAAAGTACCCGGAGCGGCGCCTTTGTTCCGAGAGGCGCCTCCGGCTGAAAACTTCGAGGGGTAGGGTGCACTTGAGCCTTCCGGAGGGGCGTCTTTTGCTCTCTCGGAGGGGCGTCTCCGGCTGAAAAAAAAAATAATCGAGGGGTGGGTTGCACTCAAGCTCTCTCAGAGAGAGCATTTTCCCGGGCGGGGTTGGGGATGTCACCATCCAACGGGAGGCAGGGGGTGGGGGCACATTCCCTCAGTATCCCCTCCCTCGGCCCCTGCCACTTGCAATCTGCAAATAGGGGTACCCATTGCCGTTTAGGCACCCGTTGCCATGGTGGTGGCCGTCATCAGAATTTGAAGGCTGCAACCGGTGCTAACTTTGATTGCAATTTTTCCAAAACCGACTAGCGCGTGGCCCGAACACCATTCGGCATTTAAAAAAAAATCGATTTACCTCATTACAAAACACCAACACGTGCTGGCCAACACGAATTTATCGGTCCACGTCTGGAAGCCTGCTCTACCGACAGTCGCGATGCTGCGATAAGTGTGCTAGCAGGTTTTGTCTCACTCAAGTCCACACAAGTTTGTTCAAGAGTTTTTGAATGGCCGAAGCTCTCGACAGCATTCTGCTTTATTTCCTCCGGCGCTTCCGCCTGGTCGACCGCCTTACATCATGACCTGATACGTGCTGACTGGAGTGAAATGGTACATCATGACCTGACACATGATGTGTCAGGTCATTCCGCTAACTGGAGCGGAATGCATTGATCCCCCTCGTCAGCTACGCCAAGTTGGAACTTCTTTCTTGTCGTGTTCTTACAGATTTGTAGCCCATGTTCGATATTTGTTATTGTTCGACATTTGCGATATTCGATATTCGATATAGTTCGATGATCTGTTCGATATTTGCGTACCCGGAACCCTGACGCCCCAGCGGTGACCGACGCCACCAGTGTTTCAATGTCTCGCCACTGGGCGGCGCTAGCTGCGCTCTCACCGGACAGCCCGAGTATCGTGATTCCAAACGGTGGCATCGGACATTGGCGTTATGGTTATGGTTATGTAATTCCAGCCATCGAGCCATCCAGCCATCCAAACTGCGCATTGGCATCGGACGCGACACTCGCCACGGCATGGGCGGATCCAGGAGTCGGGGGGGGGGGGCACATTTTCTCAGAGGGGTGCCTCTGGCGGAAAGATTGGTCGACCGAGGCACTCGAGCATGCTGGAGAGGCGCCTTTTCGACTGAAAGGAGCACCTTTTCCTCTGGAAAGGGAGTTTATGGCTGAAAAATAAATTTGAGTAATGGGAGAGATGGGAGGCTGCCTTCCCAAAGGGGTCTTTCTCGGTCGGAGTGCCACCACCTTTCCATGGAGAGGCACGCGCTTCCAGTGCCCCACACTGTACGCCCCGTTGACATTCAACAGCGTATTGTCATTGTATTGTATTGTACAGCATATTGTAGACGACAACATGACAATACGCTGTCATACTCATGCATTGTCGCATACATTTCCTTTGGCAGCAGGTCAGGTCAGTCGTCTGCTCAGCAGGTCAGCAGGTCAGGTCAGGTCGGCAAAAAAGTGAGAAAAATCCAGCAGGAAGCTGCACGTCGCCACGCCTGACGAGCTCCGTTTGCTGTGTCGGGAGGCGGCGCGCGATGGGCGAGACAGGTGACCCGGACCAACACCATGCTGAAGCTGCCGAAGAAGAAGCTGAAGAAGCATGCTGGTCACGCTCTTGAGTCTCCCTCCGCTTCTGCTGACGTCGCTCTGCGGGCGATCGTGATCGGCAGCAGCAGCAACAGCAACAGCAACAGCAACAGCAACAGCAGCAGCTCGTCGGCTTGTGACAAGAGCGGGGGAGGGGCACTGGGGAATGCGCCCCTCCTCCGCGTTCAACGGATTTTTTTTTGTCAGCTAGAGATGCCCCGCGAAGAGAAATAGGCGCTCCCTTGGAGGAAAAGCGCGTACTCGTGAGAGGAAAAGATGTCCATCCATTGTGCTCAAGTGCACCCTCCCATGCTCAACAAATTTTCAGCCGAAGGCGTCCCTCCAGGCTGAGGCGCAGCCAAGGGGGCTGAGGGCCCGCCCCCTCCTTAGCACTTAGTAGATTAGTAAATAGCACCATAAATACCTCCTAAAAGCTCCTCACATCCACTTCTGGCTTCGATGGACATGGACATGGATGGACATGGATGGACATGGAACATGGACATGGACATGGATGGACATGGACATGCATGGACATGGACATGGATGGACATGGACATGGACATGGATGGACATGGACATGGATGGACATGGACATGGATGGACATGGACATGGATGGACATGGACATGGATGGACATGAGACATGGATGGACATGGAACATGGATGGACATGGACATGGATGGACATGGACATGGATGGACATGGACATGGATGGACATGGACATGGATGGACATGGACATGGATGGACATGGACATGGATGGACATGGACATGGATGGACATGGACATGGAATGGACATGGATGGACATGGATGGACATGGACATGGATGGACATGGACATGGATGGACATGGACATGGATGGACATGGACATGGATGGACATGGACATGGATGGACATGGATGGACATGGACGGACATGGACATGGATGGACATGGATGGACATGGACATGGACGTCCATGGACATGGACATGGATGGACATGTCGGCAGATGGTAGCTGGGTGGACTCGACAATGGCTGGAATTACATAACCATAAATTAGATCTACACGTGTGTAGCTGTTTCTGCTTTCACCTGAGAAGCATTCAAGAATGCACCTCAAAAACATTATTTGAATGACTGATTGCCATTAATAATTGTATTATTGACGATATTTTTGGTTGCAATATCAGCCCCATCCAAAAGCTGGAATTAGATGTGCATGGCCACACCTGCGAGCATGCATTGTTCGCATAACTGGATAAATAAATAGCTAATACATAAATATATATCCTACATTTATCCTTAGGTGTACACCAACAACTTCGCTCGGTGCTCTTTGGTGGACAATTTTTTTTTATTCGTTACTTTTCAGTGTAAGCGAGTCCCAACACCGTGAATGAGCATCTGCACACTTGAGATGATTTTATACATTGCATGCTACATTTTCGTTCTTATATCGTTATTTTATTGGCCTGCCGTCACGTTTGTCTCAACAGCGTCATGGTTACCATGACCATGAACGTGTTAGATCGGCTGCTCCAGTGGATTAAATTATTATGATTTATTATTACAATATTTTTAGTATAGAATGTAGATGGTGAATGAATTGATTTGCTTAGTGATTTTGTGCGTATCCCTGTATTGATTCACTGATTCACTTATTCATTTGGGTATTTATCCCCTTATTTATGCATTTAGTCATACATTTATTACCCACTGACAATTTCTGGGAAGACCGTCCCGGTCTTCGGCCTTGCGCGTAATCTTCCGTTCACGTGATTTCATAAAGCACCGCCTCTCGTGGCGAACGAAATTCCAGCACAGGAAATCTGATGAAACCGTGAAATATGTAAGCCGACTGCCACACCAAACAGCGTCTTACCGCATGGCTGACGTCATGACTGACGTCATGGCTGACGTCATGACTGACATCATGGCTGACGTCATGACTGACATCATGGCTGACGTCATGACTGACATCATGGCTGACGTCATGACTGACATCATGGCTGAAGTCACGTCAAATGTACAGAAATCGGAGAAACGCTTGATGCTCGGGAGCTCGGTGATGTTCCGGACTGGTGCTTCTGGCCATACTCTCTTTAGAATGTTGTGTAAAATCTCTAGAATGTTATTTTCGTGATTTTTTTCCCAGCCCCGGTAGCTCAGTTGGTTGGAGCGATGGCCTGCACTGGTCTCCCCTGTCCTGGCAACACAGGGTTCGAGTCGCTTCACGCGCTCGCATTTAGCCCCCGGCCGGGAGTGTCAGTTGGCAGCTGGCCCGATAAGGCCGGGGACGAGCTACTGGGCGGCCGTGTCGGTGCATTGACGGCACGTTAAACTTTCGGCCAAAATTCCGTTGAACTGGAATTCATGGATCGGGTGGTGGGGCCAGTGTTCACGCAACTAGCTCTGCTTAGCAATAGGACTCTGGTTGATAAAGCCACCCCAGCAAGAACTCGGATTAAATGATTATAATATATATATATATATATATATATATATATATATATATATATATATATATAGTATATATTTATATAGTATATATATATATATGTTCCCTAATGAATGCAGAAAATATGAGCAGACTAAAGCATCCGTAAAATATTATAAAATATATTATGTTCTCTAATGAATATCAAGCAGAAATGGGCCCATCGCATCCGTGTCCTCAGAATACCACGTCCGGTTAAATTATTGTGAAAAACATCCGATGATGCGATTTGGCGGAACGCTGTTCGTCATCAATCTAATGGCAAGATTCAGAAGCGGCGGAATTAATGACTGAATTAATGTTCAAGTAATGTTCTCGACGTGCATTCCTGAATGCCTCAAACAACCCACCACCCACCACACACACAAACCCACCCACCCACCAACACAAAAACCCAACACCCCCCCACCCACCCAACCAACCCACAAACACCCCCCCCCACCAACCAAAACCCACAACCCAAAAAACCCCACTACAAACCAACCATACACAACCAAAACTTTGCAGGCGAAAGCAGAAAGAGTTACGCGCATGTAGATGAAATTAATGTGTCGGCAATACCAGCTCTGTCGGAGATTTCGGAAATTTTCACGGTGTTGTCGGCTTGCGCGTTGTCGCAAGTTTCCGTCGTCGGCGTGGCTTTCAGTGGCGAACAAGGGGTCACACAGCATACACGATCGTCTCGCCGGCGACTGCCCACGCCCATACCCACATCCATACCCATCCCACCGCTAACCATACGTTCTGCCGCTGGCTCCGCGACCGAGACAATACGGCGAGCAGGTCTGCCGCCCGGGTTTATCGCCGTCCATTCTGCGCCCGTAATCTGCGACATTTTATCACCACTTGTGTCGTCGATTTATTCCCGTTCTCAGAATCTATCTTGCGTCGTCGGCGTCGGCCCGCCCGCCTCGAACGGCGCGCACTATTTACATTCCGAATTCGCCGACGATCCCGGTAAGCCTCCGCCATTTTCCAGACGCCGTTTTCCGCTTCTTGCCGGGCGGCGGATCGATGCGGCGCCGACCAATCGGCGGCCGCCGTCGCGTGACGTCACCGCATGCCCGGCGGCGGGCCGGCGGCCGGCGGCCAATCAGCGCGGCGCGCGGCGCCGTGGCGAAGCTAAGCACCCAAAACGAGACGGAGGATTCAGAGGGTTAACAGGCTTACTGGCGGATAGTGGTGCATTTTGCTGTGTTTGATATATTACGCCAGCTTACGGCGCGGATCGCGGGACTTAGACTGCGGATCGCCGCGTCGGGCCGGCCAGGTATCCTCCGGCGGCGGGTAATTCCGCGCCGAATCGCACCGGATTGGCGCCAGATTCCCGGCTTCGGCGGCCGCCGCGCGCTAATCGGCTCCGTCCGGGTCAAGGCCGCGCGATGGACGGGCTGACGGCGATGAGCGAGATGTGTCTGCAGGACCTGGTGCACGCGCAGGAGGGCATGATGCCGCCCACCCACCAGCCGCTCCACCCGTCCGTCAAGAGCGTCGACGGCGCCGCCGCCGGCTGCGAGATCACCAACCTGGGCGAGCCGACGGCCGCCGCCGGCCAGCGTCGCAGCTCCAGCTCCGGTCAGTCGAGTCCCACCCCCCCTCCCCTAGAGCCATGTCGTGATGTCTGGATGTCTGGTCCCAGGCTCCCCAGACTAGGGCAGTGTTTTGTTTTTTGGAATGATGGTCCCATCGTGGCCCTGGCAAATTTGAAATGAAATGGGCGTGAAATTCGAGGCCGTGTAGTGTGATCTGAAGTCCCAATGTCCCAGAGCCATGCAGTGGTGTCTGGAGTCCCAATGTCCCAGAGCTATGTAGTGTTGTCTGGAGTCCCAATGTCCCAGAGCCATGTGGTGTTGTCTGGAGTCCCAGTCTCGATCTGTGTCCCAGAGCCGTGTAGTGTTGTCTGGAGTCCCAGTCTCGGTCCCAGTGTCCGGAGCCGTCTGGAGTCCCACTATCTGTCTCCGTCCCCTGGAGCCGTGCAGTGGTGTCTGGAGACCCAGTCTCGGTCCCAGACTTCCAAAAGCCGTGTCGCACACCCTGAACTGTAGTCCGAGTCTCCCAGGACCTTGTAGAACCGGGAGTCCCATTCCCAGTCTCCCAGGACCATGTCGACTGCCTGAAGTTTCAGCCTCTCTACCCAGGGCCATGTCGCACTGCCTGAAGTTTCAGCCCCTCTCCCAGGGCCATGTCGCACCCCTGAAGTTTCAGCTCCTCTCCCAGGGCCATGTCGCACTGCCTGAAGTTTCAGCCCCTCTCCCAGGGCCATGTCGCACCCCATGCAGTTCCAGTGTCAGTACCTGTATGTCACCACCAGTATCCAGTATGGCTGTCGCACCCCCTGAAGTCCCGGTCAGTTTCCCAGAGCCATGTTGTCCCACCTAAAATATGTGTCCCAGAGCTCTGTCACACTCCCTGAAGTTAATGTCGCGCTCCCAGTCACAGTCACTCTTCCCGAGCCCTGTCGTCCTTTCCGGCGTCCCAGTCCTGCGCCCTGTAGCACTCCCTGAAGTCGTAATCCCAGTCTCCCATGGCTGTGTCGTCTTCTCTAGCGTCTCTTTACGTCTCGGTATGCCTCCCAGAGCTCTGTCAGGCTTCCTGAAGTTCCAGTCTCATTCTCACTCCGCTTTGACCTGCCATCAAAGCCCAGCCTCGGCTCCCTTAGTGATTCTCAGACCTGGCTGACAGGCCGACATTTGGTTCTCGTGAGGTCCTGGTTTCGGGCCGTCGGGCCTCGACCTCGGTCATCAGTTCTGCACTGATGTCCCGAGTGCTGGGTTGAGGCATGCGCCCACATCCTCCGGGCTCGTTAGAAACGTGGGTTGCGTCGGGAACATCCTGGAGACAAGAAAATATGTTCGCAGTGTTCTCATCCCGCTTCACCCAATGTTCTCATCCCCTCGCCCTTCACGTGACTTGACCGTGCCACCAGCGGTGAAAGAAACATATTTAGAGAGTAGGGTTTACATCTATGTACTATGTCATCTCGAAATGCTCATTGGCACAATAACTGAATATACTGGAGATTGCTTCTTCTGTGCTCATGGACGATGCTTGCTTATTTCCTGAGAAGTTGACACTTTTCGGCAATGACTCTGGCTTCGCTAAAGGAAGCAAACAAATTCAGCTTTTCCTCTAGAATCGCTACCTACAAATATAACCGCCAATGAGCAGGTCCTACATATCCTAAGGGTCGCGTTGAATACGAACACTTGTCAGGTATGCAGGCGGCAACGTTGCTACCGGCCTCTTTCCAATCCATACTTGCTGTTTCACTTTTCCTTCCCGCCGACCACCTTCCCTTCTCACCGATCACATTCCCTTATCACCGATCACCTTCTTTTCTCACCGATCACCTTGTCTTGTCACCGATCACCTCTTCTCACCCATCACCTCAACAGGACGCCTTGGCTCGGTGACGTCCTCTCCCAATTATGTTGCTTCTAGAGCCCTTGGCTTTTGTTCACCATATTCGAAGAAATTGAGCAATTGGCACAACTTTGCGGTGCATTTCCGACTCGTGGGATTAACGCGTGTAGGTAGTCTGGTAGCGAAGCATCGCGCGGTCTCCCCTCTGAAGCGAAACATAGCGTGTTTGTCTAAGCGAAGCATGGCGTGTTATCCGTGCTGAAGCGAAGCATGGAGCAGTCTCTGTTTTGTTTGAAACATGGCGTGTTCTCCGTTCTGAAGCGAAGCATGGCGTGTTCTCCGTTCTGAAGCGAAGCATGGAGCAGTCTCTGTTCTGAAGCGAAGCATGGCGTGTTCTCCGTTCTGAAGCGAAGCATGGCGTGCTCTCCGTTCTGGAGGGAAGTGTCGCGCATTCCCCGTTCACGTGGAAAAATACTGACTAAGCACTATCGGAGTGGTTATTTCCCTCCAGGCGTAGATGGAAGACCCGAAATGGCTTCTCAACGTCCCACGAAATGCTCACATTTGTCTTGGCTGATGAGAGTGAAACCTAGAAGTTTAAAATAAAACCATTCACTTGATTTCCACCATGCTTATAGCATGCCAAAAAGATGCCATTCGCTTGCATTACAATGTTGATCAAATAATCGACAGTATTGTGAAGTATGCAATGCACTTCTTGGTTGCCAGGCGAGCAAAAGACCTAGTAAATGCCTAGTAATTGATGAGATGCCTAGTAGGTGATTAAGCCTGAATGCTGAAGGAGCGTCTTTATCGCGTCCCGTTATCGACGTCAAATGCTGGCGAAATATCCACGACTATCTTGCTATCGCTCTCAAGATGCTGATGAAGTACTTTACATGCATCCTGCATGGCATTTATTGCCTGCATTGCCTAACTGTTCTATTCATACGCATGAAATACCGGCGATGCTGTCATTATATTCATGAAGAAGCAATCAATGCATTGTGTTTTCCCGATGTCGATGTTAGAGCATTGGCGGAGAGGCAGTGGAGTGGAGCTGAATAGTGTTGCCAATGTGGCGCGACCACCATTCGCCTGGCTCCATCACCAATATCTTTCCATTTACATTTGCATCCGGAATTGTTGCACCAAATTTGTCTTCTCCCAACATGGACTTCGCAATTTGCAACCGCACGTGGTTGGGTTTGCTCCGCATGTCGCGTTAAAAAATTCGAAGCGCATCGGCCGAATATATCGCCAGAATATTTCGGCTAAATATACGAACGAAAAACCAAGATGACAACTATGAATTCTTTCAAAACGCGGACATGTCGGAAATCCGCCTTGTTTCGTTCGCACCGTTGTGATAAAATACCTGCTACTTCCTCGTAGTGTTCTTCCCAGGGAAGTGATGAAATGCATGGAATCTTCCCAATATTGGGGAACAAAAACCTCACCAAACATCCAAAAGCACCTCTCACTAACCTACAAGTGCTCGGAAATGCCCACCCATTTGCCAGACCGGAGATGATTGGTGGGTGATGCTGGATGCGAACGAATCATCCACCAACTCCTCCACATTTTGCCCCCAAATCCACCATCTCCACCAGACCGGTCACCAACTCCATCGCTTTTTGTTGCAAAATCCACCATCTCCACCAAAGACGGCCACCAACCCCACCACATTTTGCCATTAAATCCACCAAATCATCCACCAACCCCATCACCTTTTTGCCACCAAATCCACCAGATCCACCGCATCAACGACCAATTCCAGCACGCTCAGCGCACGGGTGGAACTCTATTATCTGTGTGGGCGAACATGCCCTCACACACCAACAACTTTGCACACCGATGAATATTGTCTGTACATTCACGGCATGATGTACGTCGTGGATATATATATATATATATATATATATATATATATATATATAACATATATGCACATATATGCAGCTCTCAGTATTACAGGGAGGGCTGATTGACAGATTTGGTGGGCAACTGGTTCAGTGTGCGGAGTGCAACCAAAAAGGGCCCTTTTGGCTCATAGTTGCACTAATCTTTTATGTCTTTATGTCTTTATGTCTTTATATATAAT
This sequence comes from Imbricaverruca yamaguchii, assembly GCA_034440575.1. Taxonomy (NCBI): domain Eukaryota; kingdom Metazoa; phylum Arthropoda; class Thecostraca; family Neoverrucidae; genus Imbricaverruca; species Imbricaverruca yamaguchii. Next base: position 154,529 of record JAOTOL010001061.1, on the reverse strand, counting down.
ATAGCACATATATGCATATATATATATATATATATATATATATATGTGTTGTGTGTGTGTATATACTCATATAAGTACGTAAACACATTTGCTTGAAGCCAAGCGGTTGTTATCCTTGCAGCCGCTGCATCCATATGTTGTCGCAGTCATGTCTGCCGTCCTTTGATGCTCCCGCTGTCACGTTTTCTGTCGGATGTCACGTCTTCGCATGACATGTCTTCCCGCCGTCGACGGTCTTGCGAAGCGCAAAACGGCGGGAGAACGTCTCTCTCATGGAAACTGTGGCAACACGGCCAGCCCGCTAACTTTGGAGCGGCGCCAGTGTTTGCAGAGCAATCCATGGTAAAGCTCGCTGGATTGCGAAGGCACTTATGTCGAAGCCTTCGTGATCTCCTGGCAAAGGTCGACTGAAAGCCACGCATTACGTCTGCTTGCACTTGCTAGTGTCAGGCACCGTTGTCGGTCATCAGCTTTGGTGGCTGTCGTTGTCTATCAGTGATTTTAGCTTCTGTGTTTTGTATGTTGAAACGTTCCTTCGCAAATGGGCGCTGTATGACCGAAGCAGTCGATGCGCCCCTAAGCCCAAATAACCAACCAACGTTCCTTCGCAATGTTCAGCAAGCTAGCCTGATCTGTTAAAGGCCCGGCTCGTCTGCAACGTGAACAACATGTAGATGAACGAGTTCTCCTTCGTCTTGGATTTCAACAGCAGTTGTTATGAGCGGCAAAATGCTTTTGTATCGCAAAGCATGTCACGGAAAGCTTGCTGAATATTTCCAAAGCGCCAATCCTGCAATAATAACAGTGAGGAGCTCCAATGATGGTACTTATCTGGATAACTGAGCACCTTTTATCATTGCTGTTTGTGTACTTTGATGGGTTGGGGCGCGCCTGTCTGTCCAACGGCCTATGGAGATCTGTGCTATCCACCAGGCAGCGATGATCTAAATTCGCGAGACACGAAGCGAATGGGATTGTTTGCAGTCTTTAATAGAGTGGCTTGCTTTAAAACCTTGGCTAATATCCTCGGAAAGTCCTTTTTGCTTTTTGCTTTTTAGCTAAAGTCCTTTTTGTGGAACACGGGGACAGGGGTAATGCAAGTCCTTTCCAAATGGACCGCGCTCATCCACGCATAATTATCGCCTATAATAACGCCTGATATCCTCAGTCTTCCGACCTCTAAGGGATTGCAGTGAAATCCGCAATCCATTGCAATCTTTTGAAGGCTATCCGGTTCTCTCAGTAGTTCATGAGTACGTGGTTTACTCGTGGACTGTCGTAACTCAATGGGCTTAAAAGAACCGCTGTTTATAATATTTCTGTACATAGTGAAGAAGTGCTGAAAGTGTCTGTTACAGGTACCTTCTGCACCTCTGAGGAATTATTCAGCGAGCTTTTCGTTGTCTAGTTCGCGAAACGGACGTATATCCACTGCAAGGTTTATGTGTGTCTGCGAGGGCACACACAAACCTACGAGTAGACCACGTCTGGTCCCGACTTGGCTGTCCGTCTGGTTAAATCGTGCGTTTTCTGTTCGGTCGCAACTGGCAACATCCTTTCAAAAGATCCCAGAAAGGGATTGCGATCCAGGAATGCAATTCCCGCGGTCCAAATCCTGGCCATGGCTGCACGTGAATGTCGGTAAGAAAAAAAAACATTGTGTAGTCGGAATTGTCGAATGAACGGAAATAAACGGCAACCGTGACAATGTTCAATGGGGGATTCCCCGTTTGAAAAAGTCAGTTTAAAAAAAAAAAGTTTGAAAAAGAAGTCAGTTTAATATGCGTGGAATTTGTAGTAAAATTCGTGACATCGGAGGTGCCCGGGCATGGCTTCCGACGAGAACTCCAGCGAGTTCCAAGCCCCGGTCATCTCATGGACACGCGCACTCCGGAGGCGCTCGTCTATTATGGCCGTCGCGGCTCTCGGTAGTTCACGAGTGTGTGGTTTTCTCGTGGACTGTCAAAAATCTACGGGCTTAAGAGAACCGCCGTTTAGAATATTTCTGTGCATAGTGAGGAAGTGCTGG
>JAOTOL010001061.1:0-150000 GCA_034440575.1 Imbricaverruca yamaguchii | reverse complement strand
CGGCCGGCGATCAGACCGTCGAGCCTGAGCACCCGGCCAGTTCAGCCCGGCTGTCGCGCATTCAACACGGCGTGAGGCTGCGGTAAGCGGTGGTAATGCGGTGGTAATGCGGTGGTAATGCGGTGGTGAACAGAACCGCGGCGTCCTCGGTCGAAGGCTGCCGTTGAATCGAGCAGGACGGCAGGGTTCGACACGTGATGAGGTTGTCGCGACCGCTGCTCGGCCTGTTGCCACGATTTGAATTATTTTATTAAAAAACAGAAGCTGGAATTATTCCGACCTGTGGAGCAGCGGTGGTCCCAGGATTTTGCGCTCGTCGAGAGCGTCATTTTCCCGGAAGGATGCTACTGGTCGGAAACACATTGCGAGGAGCAAAGCGATGCATTCTGCTTTCTCCAATGGCACTGGTTTCTCTCCGAGGGCGCCTTTCGCCGACAATTTTGGTGGCCGAGTGCGCTCTAGCCTCCGGAGACACTCTTTTTGTCGAATTATTCGAGGGGATGCAGTGGGCATGCCTATTTTGGCGCAGTTTCCTGATCGGGGATGAGGGGGTCTTCCACGATGCCATTCCCATCTGGTTCTGCCAGCAGCGTGGAGCGAATTCACCCAAAGCTACTAGTGCTAAGCCAAACTAAACTAACATGTTCGGTGCTTCGCCCCACAGGCTCCGCGACCTGCACGTTCCCCGCTATTAGAACGCCGCGCTACCGAAGAACCTCCGGCCATTTTGCGACTCGTTCGACTGCCAGGTCATACAACGCTCCCAACCTCGCGCCGATTGGTCGCGGGTGGGCTCAGTAATCCCGCCGGTTGCAGGATTACAGAGCCCACGATTTTCCGATCGAGAGTCTAGCTCCATTCCAACCGAGCTACCGCGCGACCCGCTGAGCTACCGCCGGACCCCTGAGCTACCGCTGCTACCGTACGACCTCGCTGAGCTACCCCGACTCCATTGAGCACCGCGGCCCCGCTGAGCTACCTCGACTCCATTGAGCTACAACGCGGCCCAGCTGAGCTACCGCCGGACCCCGCTGAGCTACCGCGGCCCCGCTAAGCTACCTCGACTCTATTGAGCTACAACGCAACCCAGCTGAGCTACCGCGACCCCGCTGAGCTACCGCCGGGCCCGCTGAGCTACCGCTGGGCTCCGCTGAGCTACCGCGAACGCTGGCGCCGCGTCTTCCGCGACGTCTCTGACGCGGGCCGATACACAATCACTCTATTGACACGGCGCAGCAGGCTGTGTGGCGTGTGTAGATAGCACTCTTTACGATCGTGGCTCTGACACCGGCGACCTGGGCACCCTTGAACCCCCGCTCCCCGCCGCCCGGTGTCTTCACGTGCACCTCCTCCACAACATTGCGGGCTCGGCGATACCCAGCCTCTGGTGGCGTAACCGGCTTCAGTTTCCAGGTGGGGTCCATCCCCAGCGGGGGACGAGTAGTCTAGGGGTAAGTTGCCCGTCTCACAATCTGAAGATTGTGGGTTCGAGTCTCGCCTGTCGCTACTCTTCGCTCGCGACTAATCGGCGGGAAAGACTGGTGACGCTGCATGACTCAACGGTCGACGTGTCCTAAGAACCAGTAACAAACCCCAGCGGCGCAGCAGGCGCTGCTGGAAGAGGAGTAAGGCCGTGACAGTCTGCTATCCTAGGTGGGTCCAAACACCAGTACTGATGCAAGGGGGAAGATGGGGTCATGACCCTCAAGGGGCCGGACTCCAAGGAGGGTAAGCGGCCATGCCCCAAAGGGGCCGATTGTTGCCGAACGTTCGCGCTAAAATGGAATTTTCTCGAAATCTAAAGCATCTTAATACACGAATGGTATCTTCAACTAACTTGGCGACTGTTAGCTGTTTAAATTCTGTAGGTTTTTCGAAATTGTTCTATTCGCCCCTTTAGTCCAGGCTTTTGGATATGCCGCTGTCCAAACGGACCCCAGTGGTGTCGACGCCATTTCTGGCGCTCCAGGTCTTCTTCAACTCCAATGGTCTCCATGTGCATATGCGATCAGCTCTTCTTTTCAGTCTCGTTTTGTACTTGCGACATCTTTCTATCATCTGTGTTCTCTCTTTCCCTAGTCTTTGTGCGCATCTTCCGCTTCTCTCTCTCTCTCTCTCTCTCTCTCTCTCTCTCTCTCTCTCTCTCTCTCTCTCTCTCTTATATATATATATATATATATATATATATATATATATATATATATCTGTCTCTGTCTCCTCCCTGTCTCTGTCTCTGTCTCTGTCCCTGTCTCTGTCTCTGTCTCTGTCTCTGTCTCTGTCTCTGTCCCTGTTCTCTGTCTCTGTCTCTCTCTGTCTCTATCTCTGTCTCTGTCTCTATCTCTGTCTCTATCTCTATCTCTATCTCTATCTCTATCTCTATCAGTCCCCCTCTCCCCGCCTCCCTGCCTGGCGGTCCCGCCGGCCTCCCAGCATCTCTGCGGCGCTCCAGCTCGGTGTCGGTTTCCTTTGTCGGCAGCGCTTTTTCACGCCAAATCAGTTATCATAACACCCAGCCGCCGGTGTGCGGCTCGCCTCCGCCGCCCCCGCCACTCTGCCCTGCTCCCACCACTCTGCCCTGCTCCCGCTATTCCCCCTGCCGCAGTGGCCCGAGCGTTCGTAGACGGCCGAGTGGAATCTCCCGCCTCCGGGCTGTTGCTGATTACGTATTTGGGCGCCGTGCTGTGATTGGTCCGCGGTTCCGTTCTGTGTTCAATACCGTGCTGCGGCAAGTGTAGTTAGCTCAGGGTTTTAAAACCGACATTAGGAAAATGGCTATCCTCTCACCGAACCAAACGTCGGGAAGAAGTAATACTCTGTCGATTTAGAATAGGCCATACCTTTGCAACACAGTTATATGTTGACCGGTAATGACCGTCCCGTATGTCCGCGCTGTTCTAACCCGCTTACCGTGTACCATGTTTTAGTTGGCTGTACACTGCTAGATCCTCTACGACGCCAGATTTTAGGACGGTTGAATACCGACTCTTCTTTACGTATGCTTATAGGGAACGACTCTGAGGCCGTTGCGTCTGGGAATATTTTTATGTTCATTCGACAAGCTCACCTTGACGTGACATACCCCCACCCGTAAAGATGGATAGTGAGCTATGATAGCAGTACCGTAGATTGATTACAATTCAGTTATGGGCGCAAAATGACCCTAGATGTCGACGCGCCCTTCTCCAATCCACCACCACCACCGTGCTGTGGCAGAGACGAAGCTGGATCTGGCAATGCATGGAGTCTTCTGTGGCGTCGTCCAGCCGACGCTCTTCGGTCTTTTTTGACAGTTGCGGAAGATGTAGCACATGTTGTAGTGCGAGTTGTAGAACATATAGTAGCAAATAGCGTGCATCCCTTTGTGAGAGGCATTGCTTGTGTACACACACAAGATGTTTAAGAAAACCGCGGATCGTACCGAATCTGTACACCACGCTCAGAAACATTTGCGATTTCATCACTACCACCTGAAAAGTCCAGTCGCTGCCATGCAAGCAACAACATGCAAGCATATTATGTGCAATCAACAGGATTTGTGGAAGATCACGCCCCGTGTGGAAGTGAGTAGTAGTAAGAATAGTAAGAAAGTAATAGTAAGTAAAAGTGTGAAGATTTCGTCAGCTGCGGTGCCATCTCGCCGAAATTTACTAGTGGTCTCTGGCTTTCCGATGATGCTCCTTGGCACTCTTTTTGTTGCCATCGCTGCTCATCTTCCTCCCCTCCGACAAACTTCTCTCTGCGTCCCTAAATTTCGCAATCTGTCTCGTTCGCACTCTTATCATGCTGAGCGCGAATGAGCGAGGAATAAAGAGATGCCCTCTCCGCCTCCGCGGAGGGAGGGCGAGCCCGACAGATTTACGGCGTGTTGTCGCCAACAGTGGCGGCGCGCAATGGTTCCACTTTCGGTGGAAGTTGGTAGAGATTCCGGGAGCCAGCAACCGACTCGATGGGCACTGCATGACCAATGTAGTCATGTAGTTATTTTGGTTTTAGGGCGCATGGACTACTAAGGTCATTTTGCGCCCGACCAATGCAGTCGATGCGCCCTAAAGCCCTAATAGCTAACCAGCAACCGGCTCGTCGGATGACATCTGACGCATCCAACGCCCCCTCCCCCCCCCCCACCCCCCGCAGCTGTCGCTGGGCGAAGCAGTACGAGAGCACGGACGTGTGTCGCCGAACGAAACAAGACGAGGGCACAGACTCGGGCGGCATGGGAACCACGGGACAGAGGAATAAACACGGAAGACACGGGAGACACTGGAGACACAACAGGAGACATGGGCCGGAGAAACAGATGCAGGAGACACGGACCGACTCGGTACGCTGCTTTGCAAACTGCACTGCTTACACTGCTTTGCTTGAGATTTCTCCCGACGGTGGTACACAACTGAAAGCTCGAGGCATTAGCAAAGTGTTATGTTGCTTTATTTCTACTTTTTCGCTGCCGAGGAAGGTGAACTGTGCTGTATTTAGTTTTCACCACTATGAACTATCAGGAAACATGTCGAGAGTTCTCAACCAACTTAATGCACTAATGGGATGGCTTGTTTGACAAGCCATCCATTAATGTGGCGCAAGCTCAGCGAATGAAGTCTGCGCTTTCTTTCTCAGTGAGCAGTCATCCCCCAGTTAATCCTCGGATGGGGCTGAGCACATTTCAAAAACGTTTTTTTGTACCATTTGGTAACATTACAATTGATTCCATTTTGTTAGTTTTGCGCTGGCAGCGTTCCATTTGAATTCGCTTTCACGAATGGTGGACGCGGCCCATTTAACAGGCCGATTCATTCAGACTTCAGTTCTAGTCCAGGCGTTTTTGCACTTGCGTAGGGACGGGGCTGGGGGCTGGTGGGCAAACGGGTGGATAATTGGCACGTATTTGTGGGTGCTACAGTAGCATCACAAAAGCTTCCCCAATTCGCATGGCACGATGTCATGCATGCTAAATCGCGCTACATACCTTTGCTCAATGTTCGCTGTACAAATAGTCGCAGATAATGCCTGTCACTATTGCCAGTAGCCTTCAGATAAATACCTATCATTGCTACCAGTAGTCTTCAAATAAATGCCTGTCACTATTATCAGTAGTCTGCAGATAACTGCCATTCATTGCTACCGGTAGTCTGCAGATTAATGCCTGTCACTGTTAGCAGTAGTCTCCAGATAAATGCCTTCCACTGCTACCAGTGGTCTGCAGATAATTGCCTGTCACTGCTACGCGGTAGTCGCCAGATAAATGCCTGTCACTGTTAGCACTAGTCTCCAGATAAATGCCTTCCACTGCTACCAGTAGTCTCCAGATAATTGCCTGCCACTGTTACCAGTAGTCACCAGATAAAAGCCTGTCACTGCTTCCAGTAGTCTCCAGATAATTGCCTGTCACTACTACCGGTAGTATCCAGATAATTGCCTGTCACTGCTACGCGGTAGTCGCCAGATAAATGCCTGTCACTGTTAGCAGTAGTCTCCAGATGAAATGCCTTCCACTGCTACCAGTGGTCTGCAGATAATTGCCTGTCACTGCTACGCGGTAGTCACCAGATAAAAGCCCGTCGCCGTTCAGTAATCGCGGCTCCAACACGCGGCCGAGAGCGGCGTAATGAGACGCTCCACGGCGGCCACTTTACCGCCCCGCCGGGCAGCCGGTGCGGCCTCTCGCTCCAGCGGGCAGCCGGTGCGGCCTCACACCCCGCCGGGCAGCCGCCCAGCCGGCACCGGCGCTGACGCCACCGCCCAGCCGGTCAGGCGACAATAACGCAATAATGTGACGTCGCGCCCGGCCGACGCCGGCGCCGCTCCCTCGCCGGGGTTTTAATGACGATGTTTATAGCAGATTATGGTATATTCATATGGTATGGTATATAGTATATAAGGTACATAAGTATATAGTATATAGAGTATTTCAGTAATATTAAGTATATAGTGGTATATCAGGTAATTAAGTATATAGTATTATAAGTATATAAGGTATATATATATACAAGGTATATAAGTATGTAGTATATAAGGTATATATGTATACTATGTGTACGGTATGTAAGGTATGCAAGTATATAGTAGTATATAACATATAAGGTATATAAGTATATAGTATATAACGTATATAAGTATACAAGGAATTGCAGCAGATGGCCACACACTGCTGCGGTGGCGGCGGCAGGCAGCGGCGACAACGTGACCTGACCTGACCTGACATCGCCTGAACTGGAGTTGGTCCCCACAGCTTATCCTGGTGGGTGATGCGACAAAAGTGAGAAAACAGGCAAAAGATTGGGAAATGAAAAGCCCGATGCTTTTCAACGTTGATAAGCGGTGATCACATCTGGGGTTTTGTGCTGTGCGTAGCGAAACGCAACAGAGCGCAGCCGTCTGCAACAGTTTTCAACAGCCTTCAACAGCCTTCTGAGAGACAGTCTGAGACAGTCTGAGACAGTCTGAGACAGTCTGAGACAGTCTGAGACAGTCTACAGCCGTCTGCACAGTGACTCACGACACCAGCAGAATTTATACATGGCTGATTCAAGAGCCCGATGTGTAAATGACGGCTATTATCATAATCGTTTGTCGTTTATCTATGTTTGCTGACAGCGAAGCTGTCATAGCGGCAGACTGAGCGGTCTTGCACGATGATCTGATTTAGCAATCTGTCCTTTCAGTCACTTCTGTCTAGTTTTTTTTATGTCGTTTCTATTGTCGCCATTCATCGACATTACCAATGAATCAATTAAATCGATGCAGGAAGTTCGACAATGAAAACAAAGAGCCAAACAGCAGCCACCGAACCACGATTCCGACGGGATATATTGCAAATCAGATATTGGATACAGCGGAATATATGTCACTTCTCCCTACTATGAGTTCTGCCTGATGTGATTTATGCCTCATGTGATTTTTGTCTGAGGTGATTTCTGCCTAATGTCATTTCTGCCAAATATGATTTCTGCCCAATGCCATTTCTGCCTGATGTGATTCCTGCCGAATGTGATTCTGTCCAATGCCCGCTTGCCCGCTTTAAGCGCGGCCGTGTTTGCCGTTTCCCGTGTTTGTCGTCCCCTAGCCCGCGGCTACTTGGCGGCGCATCTTTCTTCAACCGCGGCGCGCTGACCCCGTGACCCCTGGATTTCGCCGCCGGCACTTCGTCGTCCATCACCACACGTCGGCTCTCCGCCGCCGGCCGTGTGACCTGCCGTGACCCCGACGTTCGCCACCCTCGTCTGCCGCATGAGTAAACACGCGAACGGAAGTGTGCTCGGAGGATTCTCACGTGGCTTGCGACGGAAGATGAATTGGCGACAAGTCGCGCTCGGACGGTGCGATTTTTTGCGCTCTCGTAGTGGAGTCTTGTTAGGATCCGCCTTCCGGAAGACGTTCAGGTGTTCACTCCAAGTGACTGGAAAGTGTGGCCTGTATTATGAATGGAACCGTTTGCGTGGCCAGATAACGTGAGATGAAGGGTTCATTTGCAGGAGCCGGGCTGGAGTTTCCATACGGGAATCAAATACAATATGCATAAGGAGAGGAGCACAGGCAGGCCATATTTTAGTCCGTATCCCGGGGAAACAACAGGGAAAACGTATTGCATTTGCCAGTTGTGGGTAGCGCTCGAAACATAGGCACATACATGGAATAATCACTAGTGAATGAGAGATGCTTCTACATTTGATAGCTGAAAAGGCTTCAAATAATGCAGGTGCTCTCACTGGTAGATTTCATGTGACCTGAAGGATTTGTCGGCTTGGGAAACCTGGACGTTCCTCGTGCTCAGTGTCCTCAGTCCTCAGTGCTCCGGCCAAGGATGTCCGATGCTGATGAATACTGTTCTGCAATACTCCAAGTGTATTGCAAAATGTATGTGGCTTCAGTGACAACTCGCTCGGCATTTTCACCACTTATCACGATTTACAACCACATCAACGTTCATTTGGATACGGACAGTATCCAGATGAAGCATATAAATTTTGATGGCAATGGCGAGCTCTGGAGATGAATTAGACTGGGTGCAATATTTGTGGATGGTCAGAATCCTAATTCTGGGAGAAATTAAGCTACCCTACCTGCCACTGATGCATCTAGGTTGCATACGGTTATCATTCAGCATACAAACATAGTTTTCTCTGTGTATTTTGTCCGACGATGCTTCTGTTGCCGATAAATGTATTTATGATAAATGAGTTGTCTTTTTGACAGAGTTGTGGTATCTTCCCTTTACGGACTTAACCTGACCCTTGTGGCTCTTCATGACTATAAATACGTGCGGAAGGGAAGTTTCATTAAGCTTAGACGAGCGTGAAGAACCACCTCCAGGGGGAGAGTGATTTTTTAGGCGTGCCGGACCATAAAGGTAATTTGCGCCGCCTTTAAAGGAACACATTACATGTCTATCTATGAAAGCGAGTGTTACGATCAAGGTACGGGCAAATGGACATTTGCGTTAAGTTAATTTTACGTTATACTTTGTCACTTTGTCTTATATAGTCTTACGTACTTTGTCGCCACCTCCAGTTTAGCAGGCGACAAAGTTTCATTAAACTTAGACGAGCGTGACGAGCCTTCTTTCGCCACCTCCAGTTCAGCAGGCGACATAAACCCTACCCGACCGCAAACCCTACCCGGCTCCGAAACGTCTCCGCGGCGTCCGTCCGGCTGACCCGACCCGGGCAATTAGTCTGGACAACGGTTCCCGGTCATTAGTCCGGCGGCTAATGGTCAGTGCGGTCCGCCGGCTGCCCGGCGCGGCAGCCGCGGCTCTCGATTGATTTGTCGCCGGTCGGGCACGCGCGGCGGCGCCTTTCATGCGGCCGCGCGCGCAGCACAGGTGCGCCGGCGCCCTTTGACGCGGCCGCCGGCGATCAGCGCGCATGCGCCGGCAGCCGGGCGGTGACGTCACGCGCGCGCGGAAGGGCCGCCGTCTCCGGTGGCAAATGACCCGCGCCGACCGCGCCCTCGGCCGGCCGGCCCGCGCGGCGACCGACCGCTAAGCTCCCGGCTAATTCACGTGTAATATGAGCCGCCGATCCCGGCCGACGAAGTGCTTTCCTGCCATTTAAAACCCATTTGCGGGCTGCGCGCGGTCGGTATTTTGACGACGCGTTTGGGCGATGCTGCCCCGACACATGGTCGGGTCGTGCCGCTCCCATCCCACGCGCGCACCCTCATCACCTGGCGGCGGAGCGGTCCCCGGCCCCCAAAAGGTCAGGCAAATCGTTCGGATGGCGGAAAACATTCTGAGTATCACTGGAAAATCGGAATTCACTTACCGCACCGACAGCACTGATGATGTCATTAGGGCTAAATTATGCGGTCAAGCAAAACACGGGTCGGAGGGGGCTGCATTAGGTATTTATGTTCTAGCTTTAGGATGGATGGAGCCGACAAATTACAACTTAATTATGAGGCCCGTGCTGACATTTCGCAAACCGGAGAACTCCGTGGGAGAGGTGCAGGACGAACCATTCCTCGTGTTCTGGGAGCTGCAGGCACCGAATTCAATGCGATATAATGCAATGTAACATAACGTAGCGTATCATAATATAATTCAATGGAATGTAATGCAATACAATTGTACCACAGTGTTGTCAGGTATCGTGCTTTTTGTCAAAATTAGGCAAAAATTTGTTTTCTCATATGGCCTGCCAGTCGTGCGATGTCCACTGAGGTCGACAAAAAGACCATAATCACTGACGACGCCGCAACCTGGCTAATCGACCCTCCTGAATATTAGTTGCCGCTCGTCTCCTGAATATCGACGCTCTCGCGGGTGAAAGTTTTACAATTTGCATTTTAGGTACATGTTTAGCACAATCATTTCAAATTGAATGCGCACATCATCAGCCTTGGTGATGCATACCTGGCTTTTTTTAGTTTCCATTAAAAAAAGTTGATAATCGTGACGATATTGAAAGGAAAAATGTCGCCCTGAAATGACATGTTAATCCAACCCTCCATTGTCGCTCCGGTAGCTCAGTTGGTTAGAGCGCCGGCCTGCATTGGTCTCCTCCGTCTTGGCAAGACAGGGTTCGAGTCGCTTCTCGCGTTCGCATTTAGCCTACGGCTGGGAGAGTGACTTGGTAACTGGCCCGGTAAGGCCGGGGACGAGCTACCGGGGCAGCAGTGTCGGTGCATTATCGGCACGTTAAATTCCGCCGCTCCATCAAATTCTCCATCAAAACTCTGCCGCTGAACTGGAATTCATGGACATGGGGGCCAGGGTGCATGCGGCAAGCTCTGCTTAGAGTAAGATCCTGGTTCTCAAAGCCAGCCCGGCAAGAATGCGGACCATTTTTTAAACAGAATAAAGAAAAGAACAAGGAAATGAAAACAACCCGCTTTAAAATGCGTGGTATTCATTATAAAATTGTTCTTTGTGTTCGGGATTGTGCTTCCCCACTAAACAAACTGTTCTAAACAAATACTGCAAGTTATGTTTGGCAATGACGCTGTGTATCTCAAAACCAAAGCACGAATTTCCACTCGTGGACTCTCTGTAGGCAAGTCCAACAAGTGTTGTCCTTTGCCTTCCGTATCCAACAGCGAGTTGACCTCGAAACCGTTTCATACTGACCCAGCATTAGCCTGACACTGACCTGACCTCCGACTTGGCCTGACGCCCGACTTGACCCGACCTGACACTGGCCAGGCACTACCCACTGTCGTGTGTCGTGAATTGTGAACAAAAATTGGGTCCTCTTCTTGGTGAAAAAAAATCGGCTCCATGCGCGGGCAGAGAAAGTTAAAGAGAAAGAAAGTTATTCGTGGGGAGGAATTAATGAAAATTAATGTAGGGAAAATCAATGTAAATGCTGTGAATTTGGTTCATGAGGTTCAGCCTATTGGGTACCATGTCAGGAAACCAGGCAGTTGGTGGGGAGAAGACGATGATGATGTGCTACAGGCCCACCAAAAACATGGGAAAGTCAACCCTTGAAACCATGCACCCACTGCCGATCAACGTACACCCATCAATCATCTCCCCTTACGCACAAATAATACATCCAGAAGGGAATATTGCGGTCTTGGTCTCTAAATGGACGCAGTTTAACGAATCCTTTCTGGCTTTCCCCAAGACTAACCATGTGTTTGCTATGGTTAGTCTTGGGGCTTTGCCAACTAAACACAGCAACGAAAATGGTGTGTTAATGTTTTGCTCTTGATCCGAATCTAATTTTGCTCATGCTCATGTTTTGCTAGTTTTGCTCCTGATCCGAGTCAATTTTATCCAAATTGCCTGCCGCTACAGCAAGCAGATGTTATTTTTTAAAAAAACTCTGAACAAAATCGACTCGTTTACTTGTCTAGTGATATGTGGCCCCGTCTAAATCAATGCGGCTGGATCTAGCTGCTCGCCTGGGCTGGCTCAGTTTGGTTCAGGCTAGTTTAGGCTTGTTTAGGCTGGTTCAGGATGGGCTAACCCAGGCTGATTCAGGCTGACTCCGGCTAGTTTAGGCTGGTTTAGGCTGGTTCAGGATGGGCCCGGCCAGGCCAAACCCAGGCTGGTTCAGGCCGACCCTGGCTGGCCCTGCTACTCGAAGGTTTGTATCTCACCTGCCTACTCTGCCCGCACTCGGCTGATTGGCGACCTACTGACTCAACGGTCGACTCGTAACCTAACCAACTTGGCTGGCTCTGGCTGGCTCTGGCTGGCTCTGGCTGGCTCTGGCTGACTCTGGCTGGCTCTGGCTGACTCTGGCTGACTCTGGCTGGCTCTGGCTGGCTCTGGCTGGCTCTGGCTGGCTCTGGCTGGCTCTGGCTGGCTCTGGCTGGCTCTGGCTGGCTCTGGCTGGCTCTGGCTGGCTCTGGCTGGCTCTGGCTGGCTCTGGCTGGCTCTGGCTGGCTCTGGCTGGCTCTGGCTGGCTCTGGCTGGCTCTGGCTGGCTCTGGCTGGCTCTGGCTGGCTCTGGCTGGCTCTGGCTGGCTCTGGCTGGCTCTGGCTGGCTCTGGCTGGCTCTGGCTGGCTCTGGCTGGCTCTGGCTGGCTCTGGCTGGCTCTGGCTGGCTCTGGCTGGCTCTGGCTGGCTCTGGCTGGCTCTGGCTGGCTCTGGCCGGCTCTGGCCGGCTCTGGCTGGCTCTGGCTGGCTCTGGCTGGCTCTGGCTGGCTCTGGCTGGCTCTGGCTGGCTCTGGCTGGCTCTGGCTGGCTCTGGCTGGCTCTGGCTGACTCTGGCTGACTCTGGCTGACTCTGGCTGACTCTGGCTGACTCTGGCTGACTCTGGCTGACTCTGGCTGACTCTGGCTGACTCTGGCTGACTCTGGCTGACTCAGTCTGACTCAGTCTGACTCAGGCTGACTCAGGCTGACCCGATGGCTCTCTGGCCGACTCTGGCACCAGTCTGGAGCAGGCCTGAGCTACGTCATTAATAACGCCGTAATGCCGACGCGCGGCCTGTACCGCTCTCCGCCGCCGCAGGTCCGACGGGCCAGCGACGGCGAACGTGACCCGATCCCCCTCGGAGGGATTTGGGCCGTGGTGATGACAGGGGCGGCCACGGAGAACCACGGCGGTGCCAGCGGTTGGGGGGGGGGGGGAGCACCAGGGCATGAGGGAAGACGAGATGACCGGGGAATCGAGGGAGTATCGCAGGCCTGGGCATAACTCAAATGAGTTTTGGGGGGTCTTCGGAGCACAACAATTTGGCACAGCTGCACCTTCCACCCATGCCTTCCATGCCTTCAGAGGGGATAGTGGCACGAGGAACGAGGTATATGGGTAATTGCACGCAGATATAGGTTATATATGTATATATATATATATATATATATATATATATATATATATATATAAAAAAGAATAGCATCAAAGTAACATTCGGGGAGGATCGCTGGCCTCGAAAAGTATAATAACCTGACACCCATGGTTCAGATTCACCTTCCATACATTCCGGGTGAGAGCCGTGTTTAAACATGGCATTGATGACATGACATTGATGCGGCTACGGCAATTATTCATAATATCAAATATTCAGAAATCGTCACTTTCCACCTTAGATATTTGCAACTAGTGCTGTGCTGTGATACCGGGTGGCCTGGGCCGTTGTGGGAGGCTGTGCTATCTGCCTGGCACCCAGCTGTATTGCATTGTATTGTATTGACATGCATAGGGTGATCCACTGTTGCAGTGGCTATTGTGCCCCGAGTCATAGGTGAAAGAGTAAAAACATAAATGTTACAACCAAAAACATACGTGCAAGCAGGCGCGCACCCAGGATTTTTCCATGGGGGGGGGGGGCGGACCGAAAAGGGCACTTGGCCGGCTCCGAAAGGGCACCTGACCGGCTTCAAAAGGGCACTTTGCGGCCCGGGGCACACTGGAAGGTCGTGGACCGAGGGGGGGGGAGGTGGGGCGTGAAAAAATGTTTGGCCAAAAGGGC
Source organism: Imbricaverruca yamaguchii (assembly GCA_034440575.1). Lineage (NCBI taxonomy): Eukaryota > Metazoa > Arthropoda > Thecostraca > Neoverrucidae > Imbricaverruca > Imbricaverruca yamaguchii. Next base: position 136,636 of record JAOTOL010001061.1, on the reverse strand, counting down.
AGTTTTGGGCCCAAAGGGCACCTTTGGCACAGGCGGGGCAGGTGATTTTGGGGCTAAATTTGGGACATTCCGGCCAAGAGGGCACTTTTCGGTAAAAAGGGCACTTTTGGCCAAAAGGGCACTTTGGTCTCCCCCCCCCTTCGGTGCACCTATGCATGCAAGCAGTCCAATGCACACATACACGTCAGTCTCATAACATAGCAAACATAACATAACATAGCATAGCAAACATACATACATACAGAACAGTCAAATACATGAGCAGTGTGGCTAAGACAGCTGCCGGTCGGGGCGGTGACCGAACGTCCCAAACAAACGGGGCTGCGTGGCAACGAGGTCACGTGACTATTACTGCCGGGGGGCAAATGTCTGCGGTGGTCTGTTAAACGGCCGGCCGGTAGTAATGCTCCCGTGCCAGCGCTTAGAGGTGTGAAATTTCGTCCGTCCGACGCTGTGAGTGGGCGAGAGGTCGGATTTCCGGTAATGACAGTATAATTGGCGTCTGGGAACTTCAGGCGCAAAATGCCTGCGATGGGGCTGATTGGGCACATTTCTGCTTTAGTGTGACTTTTGGTAGATTTGCGGTGTGTGCTTACTCGAAAGACGACAATGACGACCAGCCCAGTAATGACAGTATAATTGGCGTCTGGAAACTTGAGGAGTAAAATGTCTGCATATGGGGCCAGGTGGCACATTTCTGCTTGAGGGGCTTTTGGTAGACTTGCGGTGTGTGGTTACTCGGAACGTTGTAAGTTGTTTTCTTACTTCTCTGTTCTGTCCGGCATGATTGCGCGATGAGGTAGTCTACCTTAGCCTGGGGGACAAGTGGTCTAGTGGTAAGTTGCCCGTGTCACAACCGAAAGATTGTGGGCTCGAGTCTCTCCTGTCTCTACTCTTCGCCCGCGGCCAATCGGCGTGAGAGATTGGCGACGCTATATGACTCAACTGTGGGCGTGTCATATAAGCCAATAACTACCAGCTTCTTCAGCAGTGTAACCATCTTGGTTGTTGAATCCTGCAGGTTATTCACCCAGCGTTCGGGTTGACGTTTCAAGGAATTTATCGCGATGGTCCAGCAGACCTATCACAAGACTCAAAACGCCGCCTACCGCCCGAGGCGCGACCCCGCTGACCCCAGCCGGCAGAGGTCATCTCACAAACGGACCGCGGCGACCTCTGCGGCGCGGCGGCGACGTCTGTCGCGCGGCACGGGCTAATCGTCGTGGTGAGGGGAGGGGCAGGGGCAGGGGAGGGGAGCCGGCGGTCTGACAGATGGCCGCTCGTTAAGGCCGGACAAATTGACGTCCAGGTAGCCGCGGATCAATGTAACCCGACACTGTCGCCGCTCCATTGCCCCCACCCCTCCCCGCGCGCCGCCGAGATTGTCCACCGCGGCTCCGGACGGCGGTCTGGGGGAGGGTGGGTGGGGGAGGGGGGCACCCGGGACCAGTGGCGGGGACGGTGACAAGGGGACGGCATTGTATTTACTGCAGACACATCCACATACCACGGTGGCTATTATCGTGCCCGTCGAAATGAGTGAGATCAACAGGAATTGAGATATGATAGGCGATAGGATATTGGGAAGGATGTAAGGCTGGGTGTTGAGGCTGGGTAAGGTAAGGACACTGCAGCATGGGGCGAGTCAGCCAGTATCGGCGCCTCGCTCAACAAACAGCACGTGGGAGGATACATAGGGACAAGTAAGCAAATAAATACAATCCAATGGAGAAATGATGACTATTCGGACCGGCAGAGCGGTCACTGGATCGACTGCAGACGCCGAGACGGGAAAAGCGGGAGGAGCAGCAGGGTCCGAGTCAGTGTAGGTTTTGTTGACAGCGAGGCTCTGTTGATATCTCAGTCATACTGGAGATGTTCACAAACCATTTGGGTTCAAAGTGTACGATATGCACTGCACAGCATAGGCGAATGCTAAAAGGAATGCGTTTTTTCTGAAGTTTACTCAATACACACAATGTGTGCCCGAGACCAGCTGATGGGAACGTTATCACGCTGCTAGTCGAAGCTTGCTCGGGCCACAAACCAGCAACACCAGCTGACCACTTGAAATGTCGCTATATCATCCGCCGGAAACTGCCTCAGGCGGACGAATGTCGGCTCCAGGTAGCCGATGGTCAACATGCTCTCATTTGCAGGGACATTTGCAACATGACATTTGCAGGGATAGCAACTGGCAAGGCAAACATTTCAACCATTTCAATCAACATTCAAAAATAGAAGGGGGCACTAAAATAGTCCTTCCCGCGGCCAAAAATGCATGTGCAATGTTCGATGGAATCCCCAGGAGTGGCTGAACACCCTCGCTGTTTGATATTGGACATTGGTGCCTATAGAGGTGTGAGGAGTAGCACGACCCAGCAATTACGAGGCCATAGAAGAGCACCATCTGAAATTATCGGAAGACTTTGGGAAACTCAATTATTATGGTTCGATGCTAGGTTATCATGCAGAAGTGCCGCTTCTGTATCGGACTTCGCGCACCACACTTGGTGCACATCACCACATTTGCGCCACATTTGCTCCGTGAATGTCGGTTGCACCACAAATGCACCAGTTGCACCTCCGCTATTCGGAGACATCACGGGACACCCGCAACGGGAGGCAGCGCATGTATATTTGAGTTTTCACTTGCGGTTGAAGACTGTGCAGCACACAGTTGATATTAAGTTCTGTGCTTCTTTCTTAAGTTCTGCAACAGTTCTGTACAGCACACATTGTGTGTGTGAAGACTGACTGAAGAACGCCGCGATGGGCAATGCGCCGTGGAGCACACTACTGAATACTGGTGGGACGAGTAGTCTTGGGGCAAGCCGCCCGTCTCGCAATCGAAAGGTTGTGGGTTCGAGTCTCACATGCCGCTACTCTTCTCCCGCGGTCAATCGGCGTGAGATATTGGCGACGCCACATGACTCAACGGCCAACGTGTCGCAATACACAATAACCAACCAACCAACTGAATACCCATGGAATTGTACAGAAAAATCCGGTTTGTCTCTTGATGTTCCTACTCGTTTTTCAATTTTGCGCCTTCAAGAAGGCCTTGCTCTCGTGCCTTCTCGAAGACGCGAGAGCAATGCGCGAGTACACCCCCCCCCCGCACAATGGATTTTCTTCTGCCAAAGTCGCCCCTTTTAGATGAAACGGCACCCGTTTAGCATGCTCGAGCGTCTCCCGCCAGCCTGACCAACGAATTCTTCCACAGAAGGGCGCCCCCCTCCTAGAACATGTTCCCCTTCCCATCATAATTCCTTGGGCGCTGTACGACCGAAGCAGTCGATACGAGAGCAGTCTAAGCCGAAATAACCAACCATCAGAATTCCTGGATCCTCCCTTCGTCGTTTCAACATGCGTTGCTTGAATAGAACTTACGAGTGGTCTTGTGGCTCACGTATTGCACAACGATGTTTGAGCTAGTGGAGAGGAGGTTTCCCGCCGAGGTTTGCCGCGAATTGCTCCCCATGACGTAGATGGAGTGATAGAGCTATCACTCGATCTACGTCTAGGCCATTTCCGGCTGATGCAAAACACGAGGGAATGTTGATGACTTCACAACACAAACTGGCAATGCATGTGAATCATGCCAATACGTGCAATGCATGCAAATCAGTACCTGCCAATTTCCACACGTTATTGCTGCGATGCCTTTTGCCATTCTATGGACGCAACGGTGCATGACAAATCCAACAGTTTGCTGCCTTTATTTGTTGTGAGCTATTGATCGTCTTATCATGCGTCGTCAATATGCGCATGAGTAGTAAATTCCGGTGATATAGGCTGCATCGAGAAGCTCAGCAAATCTGGACAACTTCTGGGGGGGGTGATTTGGACAGGCGGCATTGTTTTGCTTTCTAAGGAGCATGCTTATCAACCAACCACGAATCAGCCAAGTAAGTTAGCATGTTGTTTCAGTATTAATCGTACACACCGACTTCTCATGCGTGGCCATTAAGGTGCCTTTTATGGACGCGCCGGCATGCTCTCAGCTCGGCTTGTGTGGGCTCCGAGACGGCGGAGAGGGCGTTTATTTCCCTACGCCGTGTGGCGCAAAACAACACGGCGATTAAACAATCGCTGCAGTGGGGGAGGGGGGATGCGCCCGCACCTGCTCGCCGCGGCGTCGTTATCGACGCGTCGTTTTTGTCGCCGCGCCACTTACGTGCCGGCGCGTGTTATTGCTGGACTCGGGGGCGTGTGAGTTTGCCCGCCCGATAAAAAGCTCGTTGTCGGGCGGTCGACCGACCGTCGCTGTGTGCGCAGACACTTCGTTACGCCTGTGTGACGTCATCACGGCCGAGTGTGACGTCATCACGCACCGGCGCGCGTCATCACGACCGAGTGTGCGTGCCGCGGTGGCGGTTGTCGGTTTTGCGACACGACCGTTGAGTCGTGTAGCGTCGCCGATCATCTGGCTACATGGCAATTTTCATTTCATATTGCAGGAGGGGAGGCAGGTTCACTTCCGTGGAGAAGTATTTAACATTGGTAAGGCACGTGCTTCTCCAAAAGCACGCAAAACAACACTTCTACGACGTTTGTTGGTTATTGGTTTTGCGACACAACCGTTGAGCCATGTAGCGTCGCCGATCTCTCACGCCGATCGGTCGCGGGCGAAGAGTGGCGACAGGTGAGACTCGAGCCCGCAACCTTTCGACTGTGACACGAGCCACAATCGAAGAAGCCACGGTGAATGGCTGAGGTTCGCCGCACTCTGCTGTGGTCTGTTCGATGAGCGCTTTAAGCCCAAATAACGATGGGCGCTATATGCTCAATGCAGTCTTCACGCCCACAAACCACAATAACTAACTAAACCCAAATAACTAGCTCCGTGCACCATGTTTTAGTTGGCTGTACACTGCTAGATCCTCTACGACGCCAGATTTTAGGACGGTTGAATAGCGACTCTTCTTTACGTATGCTTATAGGGAACGACTCTCAGGCCGTTGCGTATGGGAATATTTTTATGTTCATTCGACAAGCTCGCCTTGACGTGATATACCCTCACCCGTAAAGATGGATAGTGAGCTATGATAGCAGCACCGTAGATTGATTACAATTCAGTTATGGGCACAAAATGACCCTAGACGTCGACGCGCCCTTAAACTCTCAATCCACCACCACCAAATAACTAGCTATTTTCGCCCAGTCCCGGGCTCTGGTCCGTTGGTCGCTTGACTAGCAGTAGCGGACGGCAGGTAGTTCCGGTGCGCTCGATCACGACCCCCGATGTTGTCCTCGATCCTTATTCACGTTCCTCTGTTTCGTCCGGCGCCTGGCCGGTGCCTCTTTTGCTGTCCGTTTATATTCGCGTCACGCGAGACATGCTATGTTACGTTCTGTTGTGTTCTGATATGTTCTGCTCAGTTCTTGTTATGTGGGCGTGCCTTCCGCGCCTCCTCCCCACGGCCCGCGCGCCTCCCCGACCACCCGACTCGGTGTGATGTGGTCGGTATGGTGTCGTCACTGTGGTCGGTGTGGGCGGCTTTGTCGGTGTGATCAGTATGGTTGGTGTGGTCGGTGTGGTCAGTGTGGTCGGGTTGTTGTTGTGTGGCGTGGTCAGTGTGGGTGATTGGTGCGGTCGGTGTGGTCGGTGTAATCAGTATGATCGGTGTGGTCAATGTGGTCGGCGTGCCTTCCGCTCTCTAGGCCCACGCGTCTCCCAGCGCTCGGTGTGGTGTGGTCGGTGTGGTCGGTGTGGTCGGTGTGGTGGGTGTGGTCGGTGTGGTGTGGTCGGTGTGGTGTGGTCGGTGTGCTCAGTGTGGTCGGTGTGCTCAGTGTGGTCGGTGTGCTCAGTGTGGTTGGTGTGCTCAGTGTGGTCGGTGTGCTCAGTGTGGTCGGTGCAGCGTTGTCTGACCGGGCTGGGTCGTCGGTGCCGACAGGAGGCGGCGAGCAGCCGCGCGAGCAGCCGTCGCAGTCGGCCGACACCACCGAGGACGGCAAGGACGGCAAGAAGAAGCGCCAGCGCCGCCAGCGCACCCACTTCACCTCGCAGCAGCTGCAGGAGCTCGAGTCGACCTTCGCCCGCAACCGGTCAGCTGCCGCGGGCTCGTGGGAGGTCGGGGCGGTCGTGTGGTCATTTGGTCATGAGGTCATGAGGTCGTTTGGTCTGGGCGATAGATGACCAACAGCAGTTCAGGCGCCCTTAGGTCCAAATGAACAAACGAGGTCATTGGGTCATGACATCATTTGGTCATGAGGTGATGAGGTCTTGTGGTCATGTGGTCATGAGGTCATGAGGCCATTGGGTAACAACGTCGTTTGGTCATGTGGTGATGAGGTGATGAGGTCATGTGGTAATGAGGTCATGTGGTTATTGCGGTTATGAGGTGATGAGGTCATTGAGTCACATCGTTTGGTCATGTCACGAGTGGGATAGTGGTACATGGGGTCATTGAGGACATGGGATGTGGTGTGGTTATTGAAGGTTTTAGAAAGTTGCCAAACGTCATGGGTGAAGGTGATTGGTGCGAGCATGCCAGTTGATGAGGTCACGAAGTGATGCGAGTTCGTGAGGGTGATGTCACGGGCCCTGGGAGTTCTTGGGGAATTCAAAATGTCTTCAGTTCGTAAGTCACGAGAGCCTACGAAAGCAACCGGCTCACGGAGGCGGGCGTGTGGACGGAAGGGAGATGCATCATAACTTCCACAGCTCGTATCCCCGTTCAACCCGCACCGTGTACCATGTTTTAGCTCTGTACACTCTATCCCTCGACGCCAGATTTTAGGACGTTTGAATACCGACTCTTCTTACGTATGCTTATAGGGCGCCTGAGCCGTTGCGTCTGGGAATATTTTTATGTTCATTCGACAAGCTCGCCTTGACGTGATATACCCCCACCCGCAAAGATGGATAGCGAGCTAGATAGCCACCGTAGATTGATTACAATTCAGTTATGGGCGCAAAATGATCCTAGATGTCGACGCGCCCTTAAACTCCAACCCACCACCACCAACTTCCACAGCTCCTAGCCTGCACGGCTCATAACCTCCACACATTCAACACATCCGAAGCGGTCTCGGATGCTGGGAGGTCATGGGGCGGTATCGGAGTCGCGGGCATCTCGGCACGCGATTGATTTATGAGGGTCACAGAGTGAGGAATGGGGTCACGGGTCTGGGTCAGGTGGCGGTGGGCGGGGTGTCGATTGTGGACTTAACTTTGTTGGCGACACTTTGCTACCGTTTGCCCACGGTGAAAAAGTGTTGGTCGCCATCGAGTCCGAGTGAATTGCGTGGTAGGTAGGGTCATTGGGGTCGCATCTGGGATCGCAGGTTGCGGCCATGTCTGGGTCATGTCAGGTCGGAGCATGCGTGAGGTTTTAGATCGTGGTTGTACCGGGGGTATATGTCTGATCGTTGGTTGGTTATTGGTGTTACGACACATCGGCCGTTGAGTCATGTAGCGTCGCCAATCTCTCACGCCGATTGGTCGCGGGCGAAGAGTAGCGACAGGCGAGACTCGAACCCACAGCCCTTTGATTGTGAGACGAGCAACTTACCCCTAGACCACTCATCCCCATGTCTGGTCGTAGATGGGTGTCGGGGTCGGGGTGATATCTTGGCACCATACCTGGGATGGTTGGTTGGTTATTGGCTTTACGACACATCGATCGTTGAGTCATGTAGCGTCGGCAATCTCTCACGCCGATTAGCTGCAGGCGAAGAGGCACCATACCTGGGCCAGAGTTCGGGGTGATGCTTGGGGTCACGTGTCGGGGTCAACCTGGGGGGGGGGGCGGTTGGGAGCCCCACACACCAATATCTGCGGCGGAACGTCACAGACTGTCTCCAGCTTTTCATTACTCCATTCCTGTACTCCTGATGCCACGTGACACCACTTTTGACCGCCTGTTGCCCGAGTTTCCCCGAGAGCGCGTGGGAGGGGGACGAGTAGTCTAGGGGTAAGTTGCTCGTCTCACGGTCGAAAGGTTGTGGGTTCGAGTCTCACCTGTCGCTACTCTTCGCCCGCGACCAATCGGCGTGAGAGATTGGCGACGCTACATGACTTAACGGTCGCTGTGTCGTAAAACCAATAACCAACCAACCCGAGCGCGTGGGAGGCGTGGTGACGAGGTTAGCGCGAGGAGGGAGTGGTTAGTTCCGGGTTGGAGCGCGCTTATCACAGCCCCCGACACCTCGTATCGCTGCTCGAGACGTCGCTGACGTAATCATGCTTTTGGTTACGTGTCTCGGGTACACGAAGGTGGACGTTCTGTGGAGGTGAGCTACCTGGTCAGCCACCCGCCGCCCCGGTAGCTCAGTTGGTTAGAGCCTGGCCTGCACTGGTCTCCCCTGTCCTGGCAACAGGGTTCGGGTCGCTTCGCGCGCTCGCATTTAGCCCCCGGCCGGAGTGTCAGTTGGCAGCTGGCCCGATAAGGCCGGGGACGAGCTACCGGGCGGCCGTGTCGGTGTATTGACGGCACGTTAAACTTTCGATCAAAATTCTGCCGTTGAACTGGAATTCGTGGATCGGGTGGTGGGGCCAGGGTTCACGCAACAAGCTCTGCTTAGCAATAGAACCCTGGTTCCTAAAGCCACCCCAGCAACAACTCTGACCAAATTTATGATTAAAAAAATATCTCTGGGAAATCGAATTGATTACGCACTTGTGCGATTGTGATTCCTGGACGAACGCCGAGTGAATAGGCGAATGCAGCCGGCTGCCGTATCGACCGAGTGTTTGTCTTCCACGCCAAAAAGTATCTCAGGAGATTCTATGGTGTACTAACACCGAGTCGTATGTCCGGGCACGCTGACCTTTTGGTCTCGTCATCTTCACATCACTTCCTGTCGAGTCAAAATGCAGCTGCCCTCAGACACGAGCTCAGGAGAATGGGCCAGCGCTGTCAACTAGATGGATTAGCAGGAGAAGTTTCAATGTCGCTAAAACTGAAATACCGTAAGCACGCGCGACTATCGAGGATGGCTCTCCTTGTTGGTTGAAATATGCTAAATTTCATTACAACTGAAATACTATCGGCAAGCACGACTATCTTTGGGCTTTAGGGCGCATCGGCTGCATTGATCATGTGACTATGCGTGACTATCACTGATGCTGCGCCCTGTTAGCAGATTACTCCTTTGCACATTACTCCGGGTTTGTTATGGTACCGCGAGTCGGGTATTGTTATTGCCCACCGAGTTCGTTATTGTTATTACTCCCCGGGCCCGTTATTGTTATTGCTCCCCGAGTCGGTTGTTGTTATCGGCTATTGTGCGATAATCGACAGCGCCGATAACCGACAACACCGGCAACCACGGATATTAACCGGCAAGAACTGGTAATGAAGTGATATGCCGTACATGATATTCAGCAGCACACAGGGCTCGTTACCGATGCACGCGAGACTGCTAGCTACCGCTGGCACTAGCGAATCCAGGGGCACTGGCACCGCTGGCACTGGTACCGCTGGCACTGGCACCGCTGGCACTGGCACCGCTGGCACTGGCACCGCTGGCACTGGCACCGTCGGCACGACGTACTGGCACGGCACCGCTGGCACTGGCACCGCTGGCACTGGCACCGCTGGCACTGGCACCTGGCACTGGCACCACTGGCACTGGCACCGCTGGCACTGGCACCGCTGGCACTGGCACCGCTGGCACTGGCACCGCTGGCACTGGCACCGGCACCCTGGCACTAGCGAATCCAGGGGGATGGTGAGCGGGAGACACTTGGGGCATGTGGCACAATGTAGACGTGACGCTACTCCAGGACGTTGGAGTGCATTTCCGTGCCGCTGACGCCGTGCGTGTTGCAGGTACCCGGACATGACAATGCGGGAGGAGATATCGCTGTACACCCACCTCTCCGAGGCCAAAATTCGGGTAAGTAGAAAAGCAGCGGCAGCGTTTTGGACTGGGCAGGTCTGCCACGTCAGGTACGGCAACGTCAGTACGGCAACGTCAGGTACGGCAACGTCAGGTACGGCAACGTCAGGTACGGCAACGTCGACTCAGGTACGGCAACGTCAGGTACGGCAACGTCAGGTACGCAACGTCAGGTACGGCAACGTCGGGTACGGCAACGTCAGGTACGGCAACGTCAGGTACGGCAACGTCAGGTACGGCAACGTCAGGTACGGCAACGTCAGGTACGGCAACGTCAGGTACGGCAACGTCAGGTACGGCAACGTCAGGTACGGCAACGTCGGGTACGGCAACGTCGGGTACGGCAACGTCTGCCAACATTCGAACGCGCAGCGGGCTGACGGGGTGGGTTCCTTCAGACTTAGCGGCCACAGAAAAAAAGAAAGAAGCGCAAACACTTCATATAAAAAATAGTCATTAAAATAAGAATTTGCATCATCCTCACCACATCGTCGTATGTAGGAACCGCGTTGGTTACTGGACACTAGTAGTACTAGTTGTTGTAGTTGTCAGTAAGTAGCAACCATTCAGAAGTTCTCGGTATGCTGCCATTGCAAACGCAGCCGAAGCTGCCTGATATGGAGTCCTCCTGCAGCGAACTCAATCTTTCAACTGGCCACATTGCGTGGTCATAACCTGCCGCGCAAAACACTCGTGAGCGGTGAAATTTCTCCAGCTGTGGTCGGGATTCGAACCTACAGCCTCGCCGTTCCGAAGGGAAATTGGCGCCGTATAACCACTGCAGTTGATGCGCCCTAAAACCCTAATAACTAACTAAGAAGAGAGGCCTAATCCGTCCATCCGGACATGTCGCCCTATTTGCAGGCTATCAACGGCTAAAACCCTGTCGGCCGTCTACTAAATCACCGGCGGCTAACGGGCGCTCCCCGAGCGGCGACGGCCGCCCGGGCGGCAACGGCCGACCGAGTCCCCGGCGAGCCGGGAATCGTTTTTAGCCGAATTGTCGTCCCATTGGCGCCGCACTAATCACATCAGCGCATATTGGTCCGCCGAGTCGCGCCTTAATGAGATAAGCCGCAGTGCCGCCGCTCGTCGACCCCCCCCGCCCCGAGGGGGCGGGGGGGCTGTCGGCGCCCCCTGATTGCCGGGTCCATTTCACACCGGCGCCGGGCCGAAATCACCGCCTTCTGTTGCCAATGAATGCGGTATGGCCGGCATTGATATGGTAATGGCCGATTGGGAGCATGCTCTGTTTATCATTGAGTGCGGCGGCGCCACCGCGACGCAGGGGCGCCGCCAGGGAACATCGCCGGGGGGCTCGGCGAGGAGTTGGTCACCGCTGCGCGTGGAAACTCGCGAGTTGAGTGGCTCCGTTGAGGTGAACGAGTGCTTCGTGGAAGAAGGAGAGTCTGTCGGGATTTGAGGTTGAAATTTTGAGGTTGTTTCGCGAGGGAATGAAAGTCGGGTGGGCACGCAGAAGTGAATGTGAAAGAATACGACCGACGGTCTGATCTATACATTCCCAGCGTGTCAACGTGAGACAGTTTAGGTGGGCATCTAAAGACGACTGGAAGCATCCCTTCACCTCGCGTCACCATAGGCTGCTGATACTGACACGAGGTTCACCTTTCCATTATCACCCCAAGACCGGTGGGCAACTTCAGAACGAACCCACCTGCCCACCCGACAGATGCTCCCCCGGCGCAGCGCCAGCAAGTCTTCCAGTGCGCTAGAGCAGCCCATTTTGTATTCAGTAAGCGTACTGTACCCAGCTTCGACGTTATCATGAAGCAAAAAGCATGCTAACTACACCTTATATTAGCTTCTCGTATTGCCATTCATCACACGCTCGTGACATTGTAATGTCAGCATCTTCCGAGTTCTCGCGAACACGACGGACTTGTCTGGTAAAGAACACAGCTGGCACGAGTCAACCAACGACTGAGCCGGCGAATGTAGGATGTGTGACCAATATATCCAATGGGATATATTGGTCGGTTGGTCATTGGTTTTACAATACATCGATCGTTGAGTCATGCAGCGTCGCCAATCTTTTACGCCGATTGGTCGCGGGCGAAGAGTAGCGACAGGTGAAACTCGAACTCACAACCTTTCGATTGCGAGACGAGCAGCTTGGGATATATTGGTCAAACCACTCAAGGTGATAATTGGTCCATACTATTGAATGCAGCGGGCCTAACCAAGTATTTACAATCTCCTTACCATCTTGCGTGCGGCCGATTCATGACTAATGTCAGAAAGTCTGTACTCGTGACATGTGAAGCAAGGCGTTCCGTGGTACCAGATTCGCCCGGTGACCGACCGCGCCTGGATGTCGAGCGGGCATTCGACTTGCTTGGAGAAGCGGAAATGGTTCGCGTTCGCTTCGTTCGCCTTCCGCGTGCGGTTTGCGGCGTGAGGTCGGCGCGGTGGCCGCTGGTGCTGGCACCGTTATTATTGGGGCTCCACGCGACACTGAACCCAGTCTGCTGGTGTCCAGGCGATGGGAGAGGGGAGGGGTCTGCTCTGCATGCCACACCGCCACACCCCCCGCCGGCCCGCCGTCCGGGCGAGCGTTTAATGAAGACAATCACGGCGCGCGTGATGGATGTGCGGCGCGAGTGGCGCACCGCCGCCGCACCGGCGGCGTCTGTGGCGCGGCTGCCGGCGCCCGGCGCGCCGGAACATGTGGCGGGTGAATTATCGCCCGGGGGCGTGTCCTGGCTGTTTGTCATGTTCTCACAGCGGCCCACACTTCATCATTTATCTCGGCAGCCAGCGCGATGAGCGCGCCAGTCGAAACAAATGCCGGCGGGCCAGGCTGATTTGTGCCACGATATACAGCCGGCGATATTGATCCAACTTTATTATGTTATTACTTATTATAATTATTATATTATATTACTTATTATATTATATTACTTATTATATTATACTACTTAATATATTATATTACTTATTATATTATATTACTTATTATATTATTACTTATTATATTATTACTTAGTATATTATATTACTTAGTATATTATATTACTTATTATATTATATTACTTATTATATTATATTACTTATTATATACAAATATATTATTATTATATTGTTTGATAGATATGGCTATATTCTTGATATATATCCGGCGAACACCGGGCACTTGGAGGGCCACTGCTAACCCTGTCGCATCTGCATGGCATTAGCCAGAGATGCTATGAATCGTTTAACAGCGGCGCAAAATCTAAATCAATCGGTGATATCGTAATCTCAGTTCAGGTAGGATAAATGGGCGCTACATGACCAACGTAGTTGTTGCGCCCTAAGGCCCTAATAACTAGCTTTATGTAGGACAAATATTGCTGCAGGAGATTGCGAGTTGAAACAGCTCGTTTGCTGGTTGTTTCCTTTCCGGCGCCAACTCTGCACCAGCTCTCGGTTCCAGCTCACCAGCTCAGATCAGCTCAGATGGGCACCACTCTCTCGTGACGTCACTTGTTGTTTGTTTATTTGGTGATTCACTACGCACGTTACGCACGTCGTTATCATAAAGTATCATATCATAAAGTGACCCGCGGCTTATTATACAATAGTTTGATAAGCCGCCATCACCACTGGGCGGCGCCATTAGCCGCCCAGTGCTTCGCCGGTGGGCCGCGGGATTGGGAAACGTCCTGAGCGGCGCTAGTGTCGAACCCGGGACCTTTGGTGCCTACAGCCCGACACCTTAACCGCTCGGCCATCCCCGCCCCTCGTGACGTCACTGCCCCTCGTGACGTCACTGCCGAACGTCTGGCAGCTCTGACGTTCGCGGTCTTCGGCGCGTCGATCCCCGGGCGGCGTTTGGGTAAATCGCTGCGACGATCCGACGCATGTTTTAGTTATGAGGCTGCCATGCGTGGACGTCGTCGCGGTTGGTTGGTTATTGGTTTTACGACACATCGACCGTTGAGTCATGTAGCGTCGCCAATCTCTCACGCCGATTAGTCGCGGGCGAAGAGTAGCGACAGGTGAGACTCGAACCCACAACCTTTCGACTGTGAGACGAGCGACTTACCCATAGGCTACTCGCCCCCGACGTCGTCGCGGAAAAATGGTGGAGTGTGGTGTGGCCACCCGGTTTGAGAAGTTCGCGGTGATGTGAAGCGGGGCTCGGCTATCGGCAGGTGTCGATACCGTGGTCCTCTAGCGCCACTCAGGACATTTCCCAATCCCGCGGCCCACCGGCGAAACAGTGTGGGCGGCGCCATTAGCCGTGAATGTGCATAAAGTGTGTCGTGAACCAACCAATAAAACAAATAAACGATACCGTGGTCCTGCAGGAGATACGTTACGAGCGGAGGGGGGGAGGGGTGCGGTCTAACGTCTATCAGTCAACATGGAGGAGGGACGGGCGAAGTTTGGGAAGTTTCATTGAAAGTGGTAAGTTTCAACTCTTAAAGCGCAGAGAGGCACATCCCTTCTTCCAAGTATTTCCGAGGGAGGGGTGCTCCGGTAAATCACGTTTCACCTCGCCCATTTTCAGAAATCCAGCCAACATTAGGAGTGCCGTTTCACCTCATCCCCTTTCAGAAGGTCAGCCAACATTAGGAGTGCATTGGCCTGTACACAACAACCGCTCCGTAGGTGGAATAGTGAGAGCTATGACAAGTGCAAGGCGCAATGCCGCCAGTGTTCCGTTGCATACAGATCGCGCCGTCAACAGAATAATTTACCCGGCGACAGGATCTGGAGAGCAACTGGTAATCTTGTCACGATCTGCATGACATGGGCCCCAGATGCCATGTTTCGTTCAACGGCGGCGCAAAGTATTAACTCGTCGGTGATGTGTGCGGGTGCATAAAATACACTTAGACATAAAGACATAAAGATTGGTTGGTTGGTTATTGGTTCTACGACACATTGACCGTTGAGTCATGCAGTGTCGCCAATCTCTCACGCCGATTGGTCGCGGGCGAAGAGTAGCGACAGGTGAGACTCGAACCCACAACATTTCGATTGTGAGACGAGCAACTTACCCCTAGTCTATTCGTCCCCAGACATAAAAGATTAGTGCAACTATGTGCCACAAGGGCCCTTCTTGGTTGCACTCTGTACACTCAACCAGATGCCCACCAAATCCGTCGCTCAGCCCTCCCTGAAATGCTGAAAAGCAAGCCCTCTATTCTTATAATGATTGTTTATACTGTCTTTAAAGATGTTCAATGTGCTGCTACTGACAACGGTTTCTGGCAGCTAGTTCCAGTGTTCTTGTAGGGGTGCACGTGCACCCGTAGATAATTGCCATCTCTAGATGACACCACTACCAAGGCGTCATCTAGATCATTACGTCGCTTGCAGCGCCTACCTCCACACCAGATTTATAGCACGAAATGTGTCGTGGAGAAGAAGAAAACACTTTCCACGTGAGTTGTTTTCTGTGCGTACTTCAGGCGCGTGGATGCACAGGTCATTCGCAGTCAGCTGTCGTCGCTGCCGCAGCCGCCGTATCAGGTGTTGATTGGCGGCTAATGCCGCCGACAGCAGCCGCTGAACACCCACCATTGTCCCGACTGTTTGACGAGGTTGACTCGGATTAGCGACGCATTGAAGCCGTCTTCAGCGCGGATCACGAGACGATGTACCTCCTATCGGACAGCCGGAGGCCTCCGGATAAGATTGGGAATGACCCGCGCGGCGTTTGAGTGCGAACTGGGTTCGTCGTGGCCAGAACGCAAGGTCGGAGGCGAGTTGTTGCAGGTGTTTCGAGTTCGAGCAGGAGGGACCCGGGTTCGACTCTGGCTGGCAGCAGAGTTTGTGTCAATTGTAGGCGGACGTGCTCGTGTAGCCACACCGGCGGTCTGTTGGCGTTGATCGCGATACCCTTGTCGGGCCGGCGGGCAAATACATTCTCGGCGGGGCCGAAGAGGGGAGGGGAGGAGGTGCTCTTGGAAGCCTTACTCTTACTTCCTTTCTAAGTAAGTTGGCAGTAAATAAGTAAAATACAGAGCACAGGAAGCTCTGGTCATGCAGAGGACGAAGCGTGCCTTTGAGTTGCATTTTGTGGACCGTCCGTCAGTACTGGTAGTCAGGTGCCCAGTCCCGGTCGTCAGGTGCCCAGTACTGGTCGTCAGGTGCCCAGTACTGGTCGTCAGGTGCCCAGTACCGGTCGTCAGGTGCCCAGTACCGGTCGTCAGGTGCCCAGTACCGGTCGTCAGGTGCCCAGTACCGGTCGTCAGGTGCCCAGTACTGGTCGTCAGGTGCCCAGTACCGGTCGTCAGGTGCCCAGTACCGGTCGTCAGGTGCCCAGTACCGGTCGTCAGGTGCCCAGTACCGGTCGTCAGGTGCCCAGTACCGGTCGTCAGGTGCCCAGTACTGGTCGTCAGGTGCCCAGTACCGGTCGTCAGGTGCCCAGTACCGGTCTCAGGTGCCCAGTACCGGTCGTCAGGTGCCCAGTACCGGCCCAGTACCCGGTCGTCAGGTGCCCAGTACCGGTCGTCAGGTGCCCAGTACCGGCCGTAAGGTAGCGCCGGTCGAGCGTGCGTCAGCAATGTTGCGCTGGGGTGCAGATAGCGCTCCGGCGGCCGGCAGAACACACACCCACCGCTGTATCGCACCTCGAGTGTCCGGTGTCGGGTGTCGTCACGCTCGTGTCTGGGGGGGGGGGCGCTCTCCGACCGTGGGACGTGTGCGGAGCACCTGTCTGTCTGTGTACCGGGACCGGGACTGCCGCCGGGCATGCCGAGGGTGTAGGACGCGACGGTGGGATGTTCGGTGTGTAGGACGCGCGTCTGGACGAGTGTATTACCATGCACTCTGAGTATAGTGCATTCCTGTACATTTGGCGTAAAGTGTATTCCTGTACACTTGGTGTACAGTGAAATAATGTACACTCGACGTACAGTGTATTCATGTACACTCAGGATATAGTGTTCCTATACACTTGGCGTATGGTGTATTCATCTACACTATTCTGGGTGCAATATAACCCAGTGGGGTTGACGCACCCTAAAACCCCAATAATCATCATCTACACTATTCGTGTAGTGTGTTTCTGCACACACAGCAAATATTGAATTCCTATGCACTCGTTAGTATGGTAGGGCGTCGGTAGCTCAGTGGTTAAGCTGAGCGTCTGGGAAGCCAGAGGTACTGGGTTCGATTCCCCGCGATGCTCGCCCTTCCTGCCAGGGTGAGAGGCAGGCGACGCCATATGGCCTCAGCTGCTGAGTGCGTCGTAGAGCCACAATCCAATCAATCCACTCGGCGTACAATGTACTCCAATACACTTCGTGTCGTGTGCAAGCCATGGCTTGCGGCAAGAAGTATTTGGGAAAATGATTGCCTTTTCTGAAATTGTTCCTGTAGGCGGTGGTGAGGCACGGACTAACACCACGGAGCAGAGGCCGGGTGGGTATATAAATCGCCCCCCCCAAACTGCAGCCGGGCGTCAGGTCTCAATCAACTTCAGTCCTTATAAACCTCAATCAACTTCAATACCCATCAACTTCAATTCCCATCAACTTCAATCCTCATCAACTTCAATCCTCATTAACTTCAATCCTCATCAACTTCAATTCTCATCAACTTGAATCCTCATCAACTTGAATCCTTGTCAACTTGAATCCTTGTCAACTTGAATCCTTGTCAACTTGAATCCTTGTCAACTTGAATCCTCCTCAACTTTAGTCCTCATCAACTTTAATCCTCATCGACTTTAGTCCTCATCGACTTTAGTCCTCATCGACTTTAATCCTCATCGTCTTTAGTCCTCATCGTCTTCAATCCACATCAGCTTCAGTCCTCACCAACTTCAGCTCTCGGGGCCGACGCTTCGTATCGGCCCGCTGCGTGTCCGAGTCGGCACTTGTATCGCGACAGACGTCATCAACAGCTGACTGCACCATCAGCTGACTGCTGTGTGTGCCCCGTCGTCTGGCGGGCGACCTGCGATAAGGCGACGTTGCTGGCGCCCCAGGCCCGGTCTTGGGGTCTGATAGGCATCGGTGTCAGCTTGTGTGATGTTCAGGGGGCTTTGGCCTCCTCAACGTTAGCCGACTCCCTCCAAATAATTTCATCTTTTAGCATGAGGCCCTCTGTCGGTTGGTTATTTGGGCTTTCGGGCGCATCAACTGCGTTGGTCATACAGCGCCCAGAGGCCCTCTGTGGTAGGCCTCCAGTCCACCAGCAACATCACGCTTCACGCAGGAAGAAGATGTCAATGTCACCTAAGTTCAAGATGTGAGCTATATTTCTTCATTGGGTGACGCATCGTACCACAAAATGGCCATTCAGATATGAAATGGTTCTTCTAGGCACCGCGTCAGTTAAATATTAGATTAAGAGTTTCGCTCAATCAGCAGCAACTAAGCTGGAACGAAATGTTACATGAAACATGCAATTGGAACAAATAAAATGTCTAAAACCTGTACAGCACCAAAGACTAGATACCAAAATTCATGTAATGCACTGTGTGCACCTTATCTGCAAATAGGGAGAGGTCATGAAACCAAAGTTGGGACAAGAGGAGGCACAACACGCCAATTGGATTAGAAAGTGGTCTGGAAAGTTACGGCTCCCCGCCCCCCATCAACTACACAAACTGAGTAGTTGATGACTGACACAAATGATTTAGGAGGCTGACCAGGTTGGATCATCGCAGTAGGCCTGCAGTTGGGATACGAGCGTATGAAGATTAATGAGACGAAAACATTTTGAGAAGTCTGGCAGACTGTGAAGAGTGAATTATTGCTGGCACATAACGCAGAGAATATGGTCGGGGACAGTGGAAGCTTCAGTCGAGTGAGTGGAGAGAAGCTTCAGTCGAGTGACCAGAACGGGAACCATGTTGGGAAGATGCGAGTAAATGATTACGAGACATGTAGGAATACATCTGGTGCTGCACAACACGCTGTCAAGCGGCGAGTACATTCTCTGGTGAAGTGGTGAGGATGCAATGAAACGTAGATGTGTTCCTTGTTTGAACGTTGATCAATGGTCAATGCGGAAAATTCAACATAATTTTAGGCCACTGAATACCGCTTCACTTTTGAGACTGCAAGCATGTTCAGGTCAGCAGAAGGAAGATGTCTGCCGGACACCTTGTGACACTTGGCGACACTTGGCGACACTTTCCGACACTTTACGACACTTTCCGACACTTTACGACACTTTACGACACTTGGCGACATTTAGCGATACATGGTCTGGGTGATGAAAACAGTGATTGATGATCTGGGCGGAAACAGTGATTGATGAAAAATCGAAACCCAGAACCGAGGGGTTTGGTTGCCAAAGGATGGAAGTACCCGGGATCTGGGTCCGACTTCGTCGAAGGATTTTCGGCGCGCGATATATACGCGAAGTTTCCGGAAGTGGCCGTTCGAAATTCCAGCCGCCGGCGTGCATCTAATTATGATAATTTACTGCCGCGCCGTTGCCGGCCGATCGGGTTCAGAACTCGTGCTATTGAGAACTTTCGGAAACGGTCGGCAAATTCTGCGGAACTTCGTGTTGCGCATCGTTACCCGTTGGGAGCTGCACGAAGCGGCCCTCCAGCCCCGAACTGTTCGATCGGCGCAAAACGGCCACCCGGCGGTGACGACGTTCTCGTCGACGAGCCACACCCTGGTGTCGTTCGGTGGCTGACGGCTGACGACTGGTGGCTGACGACTGACGTGAGCTGACGACTGGGCTGACACTGGCGGCTGACACTGGTGGCTGACGACTGGTGGCTGACGACTGGTGGCTGACGACTGGTGGCTGACGACTGGTGGCTGACGACTGGTGGCTGACGACTGGTGGCTGACGACTGGTGGCTGACGACTGGTGGCTGACGACTGGTGGCTGACGACTGGTGGCTGACGATTGGTGGCTGACGACTGGTGGCTGACGACTGGTGGCTGACGACTGGTGGCTGACGACTGGTGGCTGACGACTGGTGGCTGACGACTGGTGGCTGACGACTGGTGGCTGACTATTGACGGCTGACTATTGACGGCTGACTATTGACGGCTGACTATTGACGGCTGACTATTGACGGCTGACTATTGACGGCTGACTATTGACGGCTGACTATTGACGGCTGACTATTGACGGCTGACTATTGACGGCTGACGATTTTTTGGTTGACAACTATGGCTGACGCCTCACCGACTGACGCCTCACCGGCTGACGCCTCACCGGCTGACTACTCTGCGTCTGTGGAGCCGCCCGACCCGGCCGGTCATTATCTCGCCAGGCGTGGCGGCCCTGCCGGACGCACGTGCCCTGCTCTGTGCCGGCCGTGTGTTGACGGGCCGCACCGGGACCCGCGCTGTACCGGGGATCAAAACATGTCGCGCCTCTCTGCCGGCCACCTGGGCGGGTCGAGGTGACGCCGACCGGCGCGGTAATCTGCCGTGTGTCGGTCGGCGCAAAACACACGGCCGGCGCGAACGCAGATAAAGAAGCCGACCGCCTCGTTGTGTCACCGCGTCTTGTCGGTCGTCGCGATCGCCTTCGAATTTGACGAGGGGAGGGGGATTTGTGCAGGGGTGACCAGGTTGGTAGCCCAAGTAAGGTAATCGGTCGGGAGTCGGCACGGCGCACGAGTCTCGGTTTCAGAAGACTAAGCAATTGGAATAAGATAATCCGTGTGCGTGAGTTTCATTGGTTGGTTATTGGTTTTACGACACATCGACCGTTGAGTCGTGTAGCGTTGCCAATCTCTCGCGCCGATTGGTCGCGGGCGAAGAGTGGCGACAGGTGAGATTCGAACCCGCAACCTTCCGATTGTGAGACGAGCGACTTACCCCTAGGCTACTCGTTCCCCGTGTGCGTGTATATGATTCAGCGAGCAGTGCAATAATCGCGTTATTTCCCGCCACACCTTGTGTAATATCGTGCGTCACCTGTTTCCCGATGGAGGAACCGATACAGAAGCTATCGTTGCCTGTTTCCCGCCGGATTTGATGCCAGCGGGTCCAGTTTCATCAATATTATGAATTGATCATAATCATTGCATGGCTAGTTTCATCAGACCTTAGTGGTGAGAGAATTTCAACGAAATGATGGCATGAAAATGATGCTCAACATGACAAGCGTAACATTGTGATTTTGGCAACAAGAGTGAATAGGAGTAGAGGAGATAGGCTGCCTAGCTGATTCCAGCATTACATATTATTGATCTGTCTTGTTATTAGTGTTGTTTGTTCTAGTTATAGTCAGTTATTGTAGTTAATCGTTCATTGTTAATTAACTGCCGATGTAATACCGAGCGTCTCCTCCATCCCGCCAGATCCGATGGGAGACGAGTAGCCTAGGGGTAAGTTGCTCGTCTCACAATCGAAAGGTTGTGGATTCGAGTCTCACCTGTCGCTACTCTTCGCCCGCGACCAATCGGCGTGAGAGATCGGCGACGCTACGTGACTCAACGGTCGACGTGTCGTAAAACCAATAACCAACCAACTGCCATATCCGATACAATAAATAACGAGCGCCCCCTGTTTCCCGCCAGATCTGGTTCAAGAACCGGCGTGAGAGATTGGCGACGCTACGTGACTCAACGGTCGACGTGTCGTAAAACCAATGACCAACCAATTGCCATATCCGATACAATGACGAGCGCCCCCTGTTTCCCGCCAGATCCGATACAATAAATAACGAGCGCCCCCTGTTTCCCGCCAGATCCGATACAATAAATAACGAGCGCCCCCCGTTTCCCGCCAGATCTGGTTCAAGAACCGGCGCGCCAAGTGGCGCAAGCGCGAGCGGAACGCCATGGTGATGAACGCGGCCGACATCAAGGCCGGCTTCGGCTGCCAGCTGCAGGGCTTCATGCAGCCGCACCTGGGACAGGCGAGTGCTGCTCGGCGGCCGCAGACTCCCCCCGGCCGAGGGGGGGGGGTCATTGGGGGCCATTTAAAGACATCTAACGGAAAATATTAATTAGGCCGCGTCAATTAAAAGGCAACTATTATTGCACCTTTCATCGACATCCACTTCGTAATTCGCGGACTCGCATCCACTTCGCAGACTCCCCCAGGGATGGGCCATTTAAGAATTTAACGGACGGTTGTAGGCCGCGTCAATTAAAAGGCAACTATTTTTGCACCTTTCATCGACATCCACTTCGTAATTCGCGGACTCGCATCCACTTCGCAGACTCCCCCGACCTGGGGACATTTTCATGGGTGCCGAAGCACGTTCCCTCCCTCGGAGAGGCGCCTTAGGGGGATAATTCTTTTAGCGTGTGGGGGTGTGCACTCGAGCATACTGAAGCCGCACTCGAGCAGCCCTTTCGTCTCGAAGGACGTTGATGTTATGCTGAGTGTGCCGTACTCAATGCTGAAAATGTTGTATTCCATGCTGGCGATGTTATATTGGATGTTGACGATGCTGTACTGGATGCTGACGATGTTGTATTAGATGTTGACGATGCTGTATTGGATGCTGACGATGCTGTTGTCTATGCTGACGATGCTCTACTGGATGCTGACGATGCTGTACTGAATGCTGACGATGCTCTACTGTATAGTGACCATGCTGTACTGGATGCTGACCATGCTGTTGTGCAGGACACGTTCTACCCGGGCTACACGGGCTACCAGAGCTGGGCCAAGGTGCCCTCGCCCCTCGGCCACAAGCCGTTCTGGCCCGGCTTCGACACTACGGTCAACCCGCTCGGCGTGACCAATCAGGTGAGAGCACGGGAATCACTGGTGTAGGGCGACCAATCAGGTGTGAGAACGGGATCCACTGGTGTAAGACAGCCAATCAGGTGTGAGAACGGGACCTCACGATGCTCTACTTGACGGATGGTGTAAGGCAGCCAATCAGGTGAGATAACTGGATCCACTGATGTAAGGTGACCAATCGGGTGTGAGAGAGGAAACCATTGGTGTAGGGCAGCCAATCAGGTGTCTGAACGGAAACCACCGGTATAGCGCGACCAACCACGTGTGAGAGAACAGGAACCACTGGTGTAGGGTGATCAACCAGTTGAGAACGAAAACCGCCGGTGCACGACAGAGCCGGAGATCTCCCAAGGAGCCAGGGGGATCCAAGTCCTTAGTTCCAGCGCATATGTTCAGTTTCAATAGGGAAAATGACAACTTAGCATTAGCGTGGTACCACACCAGAGGGTTCAGACCCTCCCCCCCAATCCACACACGACATCTCCAGCTATAGTGCATGGTGACTAGTCAGGTGAACACGAGAATCACTGGTATAAAATGACCAATTAGTTGAAAGCGCAAATCATTATGTCAAAGACATTGGTATGAAGTTCTTGCTTAATTTGATAGAATTGATAGGATGCTTAATTAATTAGGATATCCAATTTACGTAGTTATTTGTATGTGACTTGTTTGATGAGTATTCAAATTAATAAACTGAACAACAATAGGCATATTGCGGGCGCTACAGTAGCAGTCGCAATCGAGTGGCGGGGACTGAATCATAGCTGCATTGATCACAGGGAAATGAAATATTAAAGTAATCGGTGGCGCAGCGAGGATTTTCTTCAGGGAAATTTTCTTGTAGGGAAATCTTTCTTCCCCACAAGTCATGGAATAGAAAACGCTTTCGGCACGTGAAGCGTGCCGAAATTATCCGTTTTGGGTCGTGAAAATATGATTTGGGCTTTAGGGCGCATCGACCAGAGTTGATCATTCGCTCGTGAAAATATGAATATCTACCGTTTGATCCATTATATTCTTAGTTGCTAAGGGGAGGGACTGGCTTGGCTGCTCATCTGCTAGAAATGTACGGATGTAAAAATACAACGTAATGTACACAAGTCCGAAAGCATCCAGTTGATTCAAGTGCCAAGTGGTCGCTGGTGGGGCTCGGCGGACAGCGTGGTCGCTCGTGGGGCTCGGCGGACAGCGTGGTCGTCCGTGGGGCTCGGCGCCGGCTCGTGGTGGCGACAAAACACTGCTCCAGTCATGATGACGGAGCAACACAGCAAATCGCTCGTGGGGATTACGCCAACCAGGGGCGAGTCCAGACTGGTTGGGAGGGTAAAAAAATACGATTTATAAAAAGTTAACAGCTAACAGGTTTGATCTCGTTGAGAGCATATATATATATATATATATATATATATATATATATATTTTATATTTTTTTTTAGGTATATATCAAAAAGTTGTATCTTTATAAAGTCTTTTCGGTGCCGAATGTCGGCAAAAATCGGATTGCCGGGGGGGGGGGCATGACCCCTCGGCGACCTTCCCGACATCCGCCAGTGACGCTGGCAAGGTTCGAGTGGGGACGGTGCAGTGTTGTCATCACCCCCGATAGCACGCGTCGGTCCCGAAACTATCGGCAACCCCACCTCTGTACGCATTCGATATCGTCCGATAGGATCTTGGGGAGTCCTGGCCTAAGCACCGCAGCAGCACACTCCAGACCGGGCCTGGTCAACACGTGCAAAAGAGCAATCGATTTGGCCTGGGAATCACGGCAGACAGTTCAGCAAGTGAAGCCGAACTTGCCGGGATATGTAACAGTATCTGCCGATCGTGCAAGTGAGGCACGATCGGCAGATACTTTAGTTTACTTTAGTTTTGCCGTTCTATTTCAGGGGATGAGTAGCCTAGGGGTAAGTTGCTTGTCTGACAATCGAAAGGTTGTGGGCTCTATCTCAGTTGTTTTAGCGTCGGACTCTTGATCGCAAGATCGTGGGTTCGAATCTCGCAACCGACGGAATTTACTGAGTCCAGCCGCGATCAACCGGGGTAAGACGTTGGCGACGCTATACAACCTAGAGGTTGAATGCATCGTAAAAGAACCCAAGATGTAGCGTCGTAGATTTAATGCCGAACTTCACGGATGTTTGAGAGGACTCATCCCCCGCCTTGGCGCCCCTAATGTTCCGAGCCTGTGTACATTATCCGCTGTTGCTGGTCTTTTATGTCAGTTCGTCCGTTGCTAGTTGTGTTAACTCTCGGTTGATGTCGCGTAGCACTTGGCGACGTCGTGCATCACTGTTTCACCACATGCCTACAGTCCTGTGTTGCCTCGTGGAAGCCCGTGTGACGTCATCGTGGTGTGTCACGTGGTGCGGCCCGGTGTGACTTCAGCAGCAGCCGTCTGTGATGATGCTAGACAGTGGCCCGCAGTATTCCTCACCGTGCTCTATTATCGTCTTGTAGCCAGATGTAGCACCACGTTACCCCGCCTGACCTGCGTATCGTCTGACCCGTGTGACGTGCGACAGGCGCCACTCGTGACCTCTGACCTAAATCTGACCGGCAACCCGTGATCTCTGACCTGCAATCTCTGATCAGTGACCTGTGAATCGTGATCTCTCGCCAGTAACTTTTGACCCGGGACCTGACACGTGGCCTCTGACCTCTGATCTGTGTGGCTGGCGCCACCCGCCACACCCTGACCCGTGACCTGTGTGACCGTCACCACCCGCCACACCCTGACCCGTGACCTGTGTGACCGTCACCACCCGCCACACCCCTGACCGGTGACCTGTGTGACCGTCACCACCCGCCACACCGTGACCTGTGTGACCGTCACCACCCGCCACACCCCTGACCGGTGACCTGTGTGACCGTCACCCCGTCACCACCGCCCCCGCCACACCCCTGACCGGTGACCTGTGTGCCCGTCACCACCCGCCACACCCCTGACCCGTGACCTGTGTGCCCGTCACCACCCGCCACACCCCTGACCGGTGACCTGTGCGCCCGTCACCACCCGCCACACCCCTGACCCGTGACCTGTGCGCCCGTCACCACCCGCCACACCCTGACCGGTGACCTGTGCGCAAGTCACCACCCGCCACCCCCTGACCGTGACCTGAGCGCCCGTCACCACCCCACCACCCCCTACCCGTGACCGCCAGTCACCACCCGCCACACCCCTGACCGGTGACCTCTGCGCGCAGTCGCAGGCCGCCGCCGGCATCGGCATGAACTGCTTCTCGTCGCCGACGTCGGTGAGCACGTCGCCGATCGGCTCGCCGGCGATGACGTCGCCGCTGACGTCGGCCGGCTGTCCGTACGGCTCGGCCGGGCCGTACGCGGCCATGTACCGCGCCGACCAGTGCCCCAGCATGTCGTCCAGCATCGCCAGCCTGCGCCTGCGCGCCAAGCAGCACTCGGGCGGCTTCGCCATGGCTGGCGTCGCCTACCCGCCGTCGGCGGTGGCCGTGCGCTCGCAGCCGGCCAACATGTCCGCCTGCCAGTACGCGCCCACCGACCGGCCGCTCGTGTAGCCGCGCCCGCCGGCAGCGCGGCCACGCCCACCGGCGGGGTGGGGACGCCCGCACAGCGACGTGCCACGCCCACTGGAGGGGTGGGGACGCCCGCACGTCGACGTGTCGCGCCCGCTGACTGGCTGGCCGCGCCCGCCGACCGGTCACGCCCATTGATCGGTCGGCCACGCCTACTGATCGACTGGCCACGCCCATCGAGAGGGCGACCACGCCCACTGGCCGGATGGTCACGCCCACACATCGAAAGGCTGCGGTGATTGCGAGTGTGGTCGCGGTCATTGCGGATGCGACACGGCATCGGTCGTGTAGCCACGCCCATCGCCGGTGCGGCCACGCCCTCGTTGCCGGGTGGGGCGGTTGTGTGGTGGGCGGTGTGCCGTGCTCCTCCCAGCGGGCGGACCGGGCCCGACTGTCTGTGCAGGGAGGCGTGGTGTAGCGGCGGCGGCCGGAGAAGTCGCCTGCAACGTGGCGCCGGAGAATAGGTGGCGCCACCTGTGTCGAGGTGACGTCGCGCCGGCGGCCTGACGCCGGGCTGACGTCATCTGGGCTGACGTCCGGCCGTGTGACGCTTAGTTGCGAGCTCGTGATGTACCCTCTACTGACTACTGACTACTGACAACTGACTGGTGCTGGGCTCGTCCGGCGCCGGCCGGCCTTCTTGGTGCTGCCGTGATTCCTGCGTTTCCCGTGGATTCCCAAGTCCGCTCGTGATCGCACGCTGGACGCCCCCCACATGTGGACGCCCCCCCCCCACACACTTGGCTGGATCGCCGCCACGCCTCGCCGATACGAGCTGGGGGTCCTCCCAGCGGCTGACCTGACGGCTGCCGTGAGTGTGACGGCTGACGTCACACTGACGGCGGTGACGTCACGCGGGCGACACCGTCGGCGCGGCCGGCTTGAGCCGAACGCCGTTTCAGCGAGCCGTGACGTTCAGCACGTGCGGCGGTGATGTCGACACGTGCCACGGCCGTGGCACGTGTCGCCGTGTGCAGGGTCGCCGACGCCACCGTGCACCGCCGTTTCGTCTGTTCAGGTGACGTGACGGTGACGTCACCGACGTCACCGATGACGCGGCACGCTGTCGTCGAAGGCAGCCGGGCGGAGGTCGACGGCAGCGCGCCTGGCGGCAACTGCCGACACTAGTGGTACCGCTGGTCGCCGCCTGCCGCGGAGCGAAACGCACCGACGAGGCGACGCCGCCGGGCGACCGCCTGCATGATATTAGCCGATCGTCTCCGTCTGCGTGTGTGTACATACCCCGGTCAGAGAGCCGCCACGGGCGTGGGCGCAGTCGCTGACACGGGCTGCGCCGACGTACAGCCTCGGACATAACCTATAGGTGTTGCATGTTATTTATATGGCGACACTGGCGCGCGGTCGGCGCCGCGCACGGCTAGAACCGGAGCGCGTGGTTTTCGGCCAAGACGCAGCGTCGACACTGGCCCGGTTGCTGGTCTGTATTCGTTTCGACCGCGGTCCTGGCTACCCACTGAAGCCGAGCCGTTCCCCGCGGAGTTTTATCGCTAGCTGCTAGTATTTATCTATTTAATTTGTCTCGTGGAAATTATCCCCGCTGCACCTTTTATTTATTTGGAATGCGCGCTTAACTTATTGGAAAATTATGACGGCACGACGGCTCGTCACGTGCTACATGTTTTAAGCCTCGTTTTAAGCCTCGTTTTAAAAGTCTGGATACGCGACACGCACGCGCGCCGAGTTTTCCCTGCCTCTCATAGGTGGCAGCACGTGTGCTTTCCCTCGCGCGGCGAAAAAACCCTTTCGCCTTTTATCTTGAATGGTGTCGATCGAGCGACGGCTTTCACGCATCAAAGTGAGCTCATGTGCGACTTTGCCCTCTGGTCAGTGCCAGTGCGATCTGTTTGTTTTTATTCGTTTTAACGTGTCGATCTTGTTGCTTTGCATCCAGTCGTAAGTCGAGGGATGGTCAAGACTACGCTGCGTTTCGTTGACAAACCTGTTTTGATTTCGTATTGCCAGCAGCCCAGGTCGGTTCACCCGCTTCGCCCGCTTCGTGGTTGTGTAGAGCCCCGGATAATCGCCTCGACCTCTAGTGACCCGAATGACCCCTGGCGACCTGGGTGCCAACCCCTGGTGACCCGGGCGATAACGCATGCCACGTGGGTAATGACCTCCGGTGACCTGGGTGCTGATGTACGATGATCAGCCGTTGTGTGCCGCGGAGTGGGACGGGGTCGGGTGGGGGCCGGGGGCGACTTGAGTCCACCCTGCCCCATCGCGCTGTCTCGGCCATAATACATCTGGACAGGCCACTGTGTTTCTCGCCGAACGCCAGCGGGAGGGGCTGCAGCGATAGAGCTGCACTTCGCGCAGCCGGACTCGCACTCGTGATGGCGGGGCAGCGTCCGAGACGCTTCGCCAGCTCCGTGATCAGCTTCGTGGTCAGGTTCGCACGTCTCGGCGTGCTCAGGCGGCTCGGGAACGAAATCCTACACTACAAGATGCCCAACTTCGGGGGCCTAGACCAGAACACGGATTGACATTTTCAAATTAGGTGCGATCTGCATCCGCGGGAAAAATCCAATCCGTATCCGCGTCCATATGAGATACGTCGTAGGTCCGTAAGTCCGTCAGCCAATAAGTCTGGGAAAATGCAAAACATGATCAGCCACTGGGATTACGGCTGGGACACTGGGGGATTATAGGAGACCCAACTGGGATTATGGGAGGCCCAACTGGGATTATGGGAGGCCCAACTGGGATTATGGAAGGCCCAACTGGGATTATGGAAGGCCCAACTGGGATTATGGAAGGCCCAACTGGGATTATGGAAGGCCCAACTGGGATTATGGAAGGCCCAACTGGGATTATGGAAGGGCCAACTGGGATTATGGG
Source organism: Imbricaverruca yamaguchii (assembly GCA_034440575.1). Taxonomy (NCBI): domain Eukaryota; kingdom Metazoa; phylum Arthropoda; class Thecostraca; family Neoverrucidae; genus Imbricaverruca; species Imbricaverruca yamaguchii. The sequence continues at coordinate 107,721 of JAOTOL010001061.1, read as the reverse complement.
AGGCCCAACTGGGATTATAAGAGGCCCCACTGATTTATGGAGGCCCAACTGGGATTATGCAGGCCCACTGGATTGTATGCAGCCCCACTGGGAGGCCCGACTGTGATTGTATGCAGCCCCACTGGGATTGTATGAAGCCCCACTTGGATTGTATGCGGCCCCACTGTGATTGTATGCGGCCCCACTGGGATTATAGGGGGCCCCGCTGGGATCATAGGAGGCCCCGCTGGGACTATAAGAAGACTCAATGGGATTATAGAACCCACTTGGCCTACAGAGGGCTCGCACCCATCACCATTCGGAACTACATGGGGCCTGGAATGTAGTTCCCGGAAAATGTTTTCCATACGATCGGCAAACAAATATTTGGGCGTGGCTTCAATTTCTAACATGCTATGTACCGGTACTTTGGCATAGCTTTTAGTGCAGCCGGACCAGTCACTACGGGGAGAGAACCCCCACCCCCTCACCGGTGGGGGCCCTCGGGGGGCGCGTTGAAACCTTCGGTTTCGAACTCTTGCAAATGCTAACCACGCTCGCGGACATCTGCCCGGGACCGAAAGAGTCGCGTGACGATAATCTCCGCGGGTCGAAGGTCACTCGCGGGGAGCGATCCGTCTGTGCCCGCTGGCGTGTCCGCGAGCAAACGTTGGATGCACGAGTGCCGAACGCCGACGACAGATGGCAGCACAGAGGCGGTTAACGATGCGACAGTCAGTTGACTGTGTGCTGAACGGTCTGTGATTGTCGCAGTTTTAAGGTGGCACGTAACATAGCTGGGTCGTGCGTTTGCGCCTGGGTTATTGCCGCTTAATAAGTGCAAGGAGTGACGAGTGATTAGTGAAGCGTGTTTGTTTATTGGGTGGGTCACGACGCACTTTATGCACATTCACGGCTAATGACGCCGCCCACACTGCTACGCCGGAGGGCCGCGGGATTGGGAAATGTCCCGAGCGGCGCTAGTGTCGAACCCGGAACCTTTGGTATCCAGAGTGTTGTTTTGTACGCTTTTGGAGAAGCATGTGCCTTACCGATGTTAAATACTTCTCCACGGAAGTGAACTTGCCTCCCCTCCTCCAATATGAAATGAAAATTGCCACGTAGCCAGATGCATAACATTGCAGGCTGCGATCGGAGCGGGAGCGCAGCCTGCAATGCAAGCCGCGGCGGGATCCACTGATGGCTCCGCCGATGGTTCCGAAACCAGTGACGTCCGCCCGTTCACTCTGTTGAACCGCCACTCAGGGAGGTTTCTTGGCGGCTGACCGTCCCCGTTAACCCGTCCCGTCTTCAATCACCCCCTCAGGTTTTTCGCGGATAGTGGACGAACGGCGAGCGGTAGCGCGTCCAAATTTGGCATACCTTTTCCCACATCAATTGGGCATGATGTTGCAAAATTTTGAAGTCAGGTCACCTAGTGTCAACGAGTTAGTCAAGGTAAAGTGAGGTCACCTCCAAATAAGTTCAACCAGTCGTCACGCTTTAACGGATGCAGATATTTCAATGAAACTTTCAGGGTTTGCTTATCCTTAGGGATGCAACAAAACGTATAAGTGGAATTTGTCATTTTTTTTACTGCATATACATTTTGCGTATTTGCCAAATTGCAGTTCAAAAAGAGGATTCTGGCTAAAGTAAGCATTTTTGAAGGCAAGTTAACTTCCAACAACGTTTCTCGGTCTTTTCTACTAATTGGAGAAGGAAAAATTAAAGAAAACTTGAAAACTCAAAATTTCGAAATTTCAAACAAACATATTTTATTTATTTTTCGGGGCCAAAAAAAAAATAGCCCTGGTCGATTTCCCTGTCCTTTTCTCATTCCAAATTAATGTAGTTTTTTTTCATATATCCCAAAATGAACTCTGTAGAGCCAAAAAACATAATGTAAGTCGTGAAAATCTAGCCCCCCTGGTGACGTAACTTTTGGGGAAGTTGCTTTGGGGGGAGGGTGGACCCGGACCCCCACTCGTCGAGCGCTTTCCGATAACACCTCTTTCGTTTTCGTTCGATGCTTAGTTTGGATTTTAGAGGGGGGTTACTAACCGCCCCCCCGAGTTTCCTGTCGCCATTGCTGACACCAGGCCTGAAGCCGAGGCTTCCAAGAATCCGTCAGCTGCGGTGGTAAGTTTCCCCAGAGGAGCTTCTTTTGACAACAGCGATAATGCTTCCCAAGCATGCGGCAGCCGTTGGAGAAATAGTTTTCAACAGCTCACGGACATGTGGGACATCTCCTGTAGCCAGTTCTGAGTGCATCCGCAGGGGTAGCCGGAACGGTTTCTGATCTCCTAGTTACTGACGGGGAAATAGGGCTCACAGGAGGGCTACTCGCAAATGCGCCAACCTACACCTTAGGGTGTCACTAAGGGCCATGCAACTGGCCGTCTGGGCCGTGATAACGTCCGCACACGCGTCGTGATCGACACAGAAAGGTTATTGGTTATTGTTTTTTTTAACGACACATCGACCGTTGAGTCACATAGCGTCGCCAATCTCTCACGCCGATTGGTCGCAGGCGAAGAGTAGCGACAGGTGAGACTCGAACCCACAACCTTTCGAATGTGAGACGAACAACTTACCCCTAGGCCACTCGTCCTCCGACACATAAAGGCTTGTATCGTCACCAGCATGTCGAATTTGGTGCTGTATTCTTGAATTCAAGCTCCCCGAAACGCACAGTCCGTCTGCGTCGACTAGAGGTCTATCTTCTCCGGAGAAAGGAGAACACTGTGATAGCCTGTCACATGTACCGTGCACCATGTGGCCGCAGTACATGTGGGGCTTGTCTGGAGTGCGATGACCGGACCCCTCCCTTTGCGGTGTGGTGCAATAGGTGCTGCCGGCCAGTGACAAGTCAGGGCGTCAGCCGGATGGGACCTTCCCCACGAGCGAACGGTTCCCTGTCGCGCGCGCGGCTCGTTCAAAGACGAAAGAGCGGCGAGGCTGGTGAGATGTAGACCTGGAGTCAGTTATGGGACAGTTGTCAGTCACAGGTTCCGTGGGACCTAGAGGCACGCAATGGGAAACGACACGCGTCTGTGTCATTGCTGTCAATTGCAGTGAAATCGTTGCACAAGTTGTTGCCGCATTGCTGTTGATCAGCCCGGTGAATGCATGGGCATCAACGGCTGTTGGATTCGGGAATTTGCTCGATTGGGGAACCTGTTGGAATTGAGAACCAGCTATCGTGCAAGCTAGACGAACTGTAGACAATCAGAACCACGCCCTGCTGCCGTGCCCACAAATGGTGGCCGTGATCCTGAATCTGATAAGAGTTCTCCACACTTGGCTGCGCCACTTCACAACTGTGGTGGTCGGCAAGCAATGACGCCATCTGTGACGTCATATACGGTCACGCCCACCAAGCTCCCAGCTCGAAGCGCACGAACTCGATCCGATGCCGAAACCGGGTGCAAAAACCTGGCCCAGTTGCAAAACCGAAACCGGCTGAAAACAAATCCGGGTAGTCTTTATTCGGCCGACCTGCTTGCCGTGGTCGGTCAGGCAAAACACGTCTCAATGGTCGGAGACATTTGCAGCTGCAGCGGCTGTGATGTCATCGGACACGTGGGCCAATGAGCGGCCAGCACGCCCGAAACGCGTGCTGGCGTCTTTCAGGCTCATTCCAAGCCACACTGCCGCCGCGTGAACGGCGCCTGGATCTCAACTACCTTACCGGCATCGGGGGTCTACCCATGCGTTCTGGACAAACTACACACACAATACACGCCGGCAGACATACGCACATGACAAACCGAAGCCTACTAGGTATAATAGGTATATAGGTACATAACAGGTATAATACGCCATCAAGTAAAAACTACTGCACCTACGCAACGCAAAGCCTGGCATAAAACATGCACGATCTGTAGAGAAGAAGAGCTGAGCACTGAAATGAACTGAACCTGCTCGGAACTGAAGTGAACTGAACCTGAAGAACTGAAGTGAACTGAACCTGAAGAACTGAAGTGAACTGGACCTGAAGAACTGAAGTGAACTGAACCTGGAGAACTGAACTGGACAGGAAGAGCAAGAACCGAACCTGCTCGGAAAATATTGACGACCCGCGCCGTCGGCACAACCACAATACACGGCAAGAAACTGCTCCACACTGTCACGGGAGATTGGTTGGTTATTGGTTTCACGACACATCGACCGTTGAGTCATGTAGCGTCGCAAATCTCTCACGCCGATTGGTCGCGGGCGAAGAGTAGCGACAGGTGAGACTCGAACCCACAACCTCTCGATTGTGAGACGGGCAACTTAACTGTCACGGGAGAGGCGGAGCAAGGCCTGCGGACCTGGAAACTGGAGATGCTGGACACGTACACAGATGAAGGGCCTCCTCCAACGTGCCAACTGGGGGACGAGTAGTCTGGGGTTAAGTTGCACGTCTCACAATCGAAAGGTTGCGGGCTCGAGTCTCACCTGTCGCTACTCTTCGCCCGCGACCAATCGGCGTGAGCGATTGGCGATGTTACATGACTCAACGGTCGACATGTCGCAAAAACCAACAACCAACATGCTGACTGGGTGGAGGGGGCGTGGTCCACGTGTATGCTATCACTACCTTCTCTCCACAGTCAAGCCGCATTTTGCATTGTCTAAACATGATTGGGGGAGAGCGCTCGAAGGCTTGGATTTGGCCCCATTAGAGTCAATGGTAGCGCCCCCCTCCAACCTCCGGTAAAATCTTGCTAGACGAGGCCCTGCACAGATGTGTAGCACTTACACAGCACCGTCACAGATAACGCTACACCGCTACACCGTCACAGATAGCGACGTCAGCGGACAGTGGAGACATCCGCGCACAGCGTCCACACCGCTTGTGCCTCACCGCGCCACCGATGCACGTACACACACATAGCGGTGTCGGGGCGAGGATGGCCGAGTGGTTAAGGTGTCGGGCTGTAGGCACCAAAGGTCCCGGGTTCGACACTAGCGCCGCTCAGGACATCTCCCAGTCCCGCGGCCCACCGGCGAAACAGTGTGGGCGGCGCCATCAGCTGTGAATGTGGATAAAGTGCGTCGTGTGCCACCCGATAAACAAACAAACATAGTGGTGTCTGGCGATCACCGACTGAGAAGTCGCCGGTGTCCACGTCTCGCCAGTCGAAAGTCGGCCGCCTACTGTCACTGGCTGACTCCGCCCCCAGCGCCGGGAGTCTCCTCGCTGCCGGCGACGGCGGGGCGCGGCTGGTCTGGCATCACGCCCTGTCGATCTGGCATCGCCTGGTCCGCCATGAAGCCGCCGGCCTGCGGCGGTCGCCGAGGTCGTTGACCCCACGGGGCGGCCGTCTGCCGACCCCGACCGGGCGGCCGGTGGCCAGGCGGGCCGGCAGGTCGCTGACCCGAGATGACCGGAGGCGGCCGCTGGCCCGGCTGAGGTCGCGGGCCGGGCCGCTGTCTGGAGCGGCCTCCGAGCAGGGCGGCGATGTCGGCCGGCCGGAGGTAGTGCACCGACTGCATGTGCGCGCGCAGGTTGTGCACCATGCTGCACACCTGTCGTCAGGTGACTACCGTCACACCTCAACCCTTCTCCCCTTTCCCTCTCTAGGTAACATAACCACCAGCTGCACACCTGTCGTCAGGTGACTACTGTCACACCTCAACCCTCTCTCTCTCTCTCTCTCTCTCTTCTCTGTCTCTGTCTCTGTCTCTGTCTCTCTTCTCTGTCTCTGTCTCTTCTCTGTCTCTTCTCTCTTTCTCTGTCTCTTTCTCTCTGTCTCTGTCTCTTCTCTTCTCTTCTCTGTCTCTCTCTCTCTCTCTCTGTCTCTTCTCTTCTCTCTCTCTCTCTCTCTCTCTCTCTCTCTCTCTCTCTCTCTCTCTCTCTCTCTCTCTCTCCCCCCCACTCACAGGTAGACGCACAGTGCGAGGACCCGCAGGTTGCCCTTGCTGCAGACCTGTCACCAGGTGAGTGCCGTCACACCTCAACCCTCTCTCTCCCTCTGCCTCTTCCTCTCTCTTTCTCTCTATCACACTCTCTCCCTCTCTCTTTCCCTCTATCACTCTCTCTTCTCACACTCACTCACTCACTCACTCACTCACTCACTCACTCATCACTCACTCACTCACTCACTCACTCACTCACTCACTCACTCACTCTCTATCACTCTCTCCCCACTCTCTCCTCACGGACAGGTGGACATACAGTGTGTGCCTGTATGCCTACATGTCTACACACCTGCCGCCCACTGTAGTCCCGAGCTGACCTCGGGGTCACGCCACTCGGGGTCACGCCACTCGGGGTCACGCCACTCGGATGTCATGCGTGGCATGGCACATGAGTTTCGGACGTTTGGCGTATGACACACGTGTGACATGCGGCAAGCGGTGAGCTGTGACATTGACAATGGCATCACGCTGGGCGCTACATAACCAGTAGCCGTCGATGCGCCACAAAGCCCAAATAATCGATCAATGGCATCACAAATGAGCTCTGTCCACTAACTTCTAGACAAATAAACTGACATGGCGATGTGTCATGTGTGACATGGCACCATAGCTCATTTATCACATGGCGTGACATGGCGTGTGAGAAGTGAACATTTGAGTGACATGGCGCATGGCACACATGTCACATGCGATAGTGAGTGATGTGCGACATTTAGAATGGCATCACAAATGAGCTTTGCCCACTAACTTCCGGATATATAGACTGACATATAACATATGAGTAGTGTATGACAGATGAGTGACATATGATATGGACAGTGAATGATCTAGACCGAGAGTGGCCCGCCATTAATGAGTAGCTCATGGTATACGGGTGACACATAGCATATGTATGACGTGACTTATCAGATATTAACATTTGAGCGACGTATGACGTATGAGACATGAGTGATACGTGGCATATGAGTGGCATGCAACAAATAGAACAACATCACATGTAAGTAACATGACATAAATGAGGCACACCATGTGTATGACAAGGCATGTGGCATGTTAGTAATGCATGACACGTGAGTGGTACATGACACATGGCTACATGGGTGACGTGCGAGACACATGGGTGACATGTGAGATAGTAGCGGGATATGCATATCAAAATGTACCATGTTACGCATAGGGGACATATGACATAGCAAAATATCTCCTGTTACATTTGAGTGACATATGACATAAGTCATGCGACATATGAATGACATATGACATGAATGGCACGTGAAAAATACAGTGGCATCGCATATGAGTGACACGACATGAATGACATTAAACATGACGCTAGAATGGCACACGACATTAGTGACATATCACAGAAGAATATCACATGGCATGCAAGACATGAGTAACATACAGCACATGAGTGACATATGCCATAGGAATGAGATATTACTATTACAGTTCAGGCGATGGGGCGGGGAGCTCGTGGTGCACATCAAAGTTAGCATGCGGAAATATTCCCAAAGACGAACTTGCAAACAGTGTGGGGGCATTAGCGTGATGTCATAGGTGCTGAAAACCAACAAAACAATAAACTAAGCAACGGTGACTGCCTGGATGAGATTACTACGTTAGGCGATGGGGGAGCTCGTGGTGCACTAAAGTTAGGCTGGTGCTCATAAGGAGACTTGTTCACTGTGGAGAGGCCCGGTGGCCGGTGACCTGGAGAGCCCGGTGGCCGGTGACCTGGAGAGACCCGGTGGCCCGGTGACCTGGTGAGACCCGGTAGCCCGGTGACCTGGAGAGACCCGGTGGCCCGGTGACCTGTAGAGACCCGGTGGCCCGGTGACCTGGAGAGACCCGGTGACCTGGAGACACCCGATAGCCCGGTGACCTGGAGAGACCCGGTGGCCCGGTGACCTGGAGAGACCCGGTGGTCCGGTGACCTGGAGAGACCCTGTGGCCCGGTGACCTGGAGAGACCCGGTGGCCCGGTGACCTGGAGAGACCCGGTGGCCCGGTGACCTGGAGAGACCCGGTGGCCCGGTGACCTGGAGAGACCCGGTGGTCCGGTGACCTGGAGAGACCCGGTGGCTCACCCCACGGGCGTCCAGACACCAAGTTGGGTTGGATCAGGGTTCCCGGGGACCGAAGGTTCCGCAGAGTGTGAACCTCATGAAGCGAAGCATCACAGGAAGAAAAGTAACCAAAATGAGGGTTCTTTTCTGGATGCAATGGTAGAGCTCCACAAAGATACATAAGAACCCTAATAGGTTTCGAAGTTGCCCAAGTGAGCCCCGGGAAGATATCTTTGGAACATTGCGGAGCCTGTTTTGCTTTAAAATTATTTCTCAGTAACAAAGATAACCCATTTAAGCCACGTGGAGGCCCATCGTGGGTAACGGACTACTTTTCGACCAGTTTCACGGCAGTCAGGTGATATCGTTTTCTGTAACCGATGTTAGCCTGTTAAAAATCGCCAGCTCAAAATCGAAGTATCAGAAAACAAAACGAAAATTGCAGATTGTCAATAAAAACACAGCTAACAGAGATATATTCTGACATCGTGGGTACATCGAGAATGCCGAACCGATTCCAAGCAATAACTAGAAATTCCTAGCAAATCCAGCCCGTTGCAATCCATTCTAGCCCATTCCTAATCAGTTCAACCCATTCCCAGCCCTTCCAACCCATCACTAATCATTCAAACATATTCCTAGCTATTCCAACCGATTCCTGGCCGTTCTAACCCATTCCTAGCCTTTCCAACCCATCACTAATTATATCAACCTATTTCTAGCCATTCCAACATATTCCTGGCCATTCTAACCCATTCCGAGTGATTCCAACCTATCCCTAATAATTCGAACCCATTCCTAGCCATTCCAACCCGTTCTTAGCTTCAGCGAGATCCCACCATACTCACAGTCGTGGTAAAATCGCACAAATTTGCCGCCCGGTTGGTTCAGTGGATAGAGTGCTGGCTTTCAAAGGTCACCCCGTCTTGGCACAACGGGTCATGTCGCCTGACGCGAAATGGCCGACTGGCAACTGACCACGCAAAGTCGGGGGCGAAGGCACCAAGAGACCGCGCCCGACTATGTGCGTGCGGTAAAATTCCAGTGGAAAATTCCGGTGGTCAACATTGTGCCGTGGAACGATACAATACTCAACATTGACTCTGATTCTGCAAAGCCTACAAAAATGGAAACTGAAATTGAAAAGAGACCTAAGGAAACCCATACATAACCCCAAAAGCACACAATCAATGCACTCTATCGAACGTTCGCTGGGTACGCCCATGGCAAGACTCGACAAAGATGTGTTTTTACAAAATCGAGGTCCTCCAAACAGACAAACGATATGCTTAATGGGTGGGGTGGGGGTGGGGGCAATACTGCGGCAGTGATTAACGTATTAAGCTCCGCCCTACACGTTTCAGTTTGCTCGCCCGCCATGACGCGTTAATTATTATACACACCGGAGAAAAATAGCCTGATCTAGAACCACCACCAAACAGTTTCTCCTATAAAATACGGATTTTCCCCAGGTGGGAATCCCCAGTCCGGTGACAAGCGCGCGCGTCCCGCAATCCGCGGGCGGCCGGTTCGACTCTCGCCCGCGCCACCCACCTTCCGGGCCGGTTCGACTCTGCCCGCGCACCCACCTTTCCGGGGGCGTTCGACCTCGCCCGCGTCACCACCTTCCGGGGGCGGCCGGTTCGACTCTCGCCCGCGCCACCCACCTTTCCGCAGACGGGGCAGGTGGTGAGGCCCTGGTGCAGCTTCTTGTGGAACTCGAGCGAGCGTCGGTTGGTGAAGGTGGAGCTGCAGTCGACGCAGCCGAACCGCTGCCGACCTGACGACGGCCGGTTCAGGTTCAGGTTCAGGTTCATGTCAACGGCGACATGTCGCGTCGTCCCAACAGCTCGGAGCGAAGCTGAGGTCAGGCTCAGTCTCCGGTTAAGGGTCTATGTTCAATTTTTAAAACATGGCCCCGTTGCTGGGGTGGCTTCAGGTTCCAGGGTTCTATTGCTAAGCGCGAGTTTGTTGCGTGAACCCTGGCCCCAACCACGATCCTATGAACTCCATTGTTATTAACGGCAGAATTTAGACCGAAAGTTTAACGTGCCGCCAATGCACCGACACGGCCGCCCGGTAGCTAGTCCCCGGCCTTATCGGGCCAGCTGCCAACTGACACTGTCCGGGGGCTAAATGCGAGCGCGCGAAGCGACTCGAACCCTGTGTTGCCAGTACAGGGGAGACCAATGCAGGCCAGCGCTCCAACCAACTGAGCTACCGGGGCGGCGGCAACCAACTCCGGTAAGGGTCTATGTTCACTGTTCATGGCCCCGTTCGTATTCAGGTTCAGGTTCAGGTTCACGTCAACCGCGACGGCTCGGGTTGAAGCTACGGCCACGCTCAGTTTCCGGCTAACGGTTGATGGTCTTTGCTCACGCTTCATGGCCCCATTGGTATGTGCTGAAACTGCGTGCAGTTCCAGAAGCCTCAATGTGGCGACCGAATGTGCGCAGGCGATAAGCAGGCTTCACTCGCAACGTTCCAATCGTGAACTGCCAAGGGAACACAAGCTGAATAACACGCCCTGCAGCTATGTATTGACATGATATATATATATATATATATATATATATATATATATATATATATATATATATATTGACACCCCCTGCAGCTATATACAGCTATACACGCCCTGTCCAGATGTGTGTGTGTGTGGGATGGGGGTAGGAGGGGGGGGGGGCATCGACTATGTATATCCCAGGTGTCAAATGTCCTGAATTGTGCGCACATACTTGCGCACATACTGTGCACTTGTGGACGTACTTGGCCCATTCGTCCCCCCCTTTGTCTGTCCGGAATACATAGACACCAATCGCGACATGTTGTTTCATATCAACCGATATGATCGAAGCTGAGGTTACGCTATAGTTACGCTATAGTTACGCTCAGCCTCCAGTTAACGGTTAAGAGTCTATGTTCACTGTTCATGGCCCCGTTCGTATTCAGGTTCGTGACAGGTTTGTACGTAGGTTCATTTTCAGGTTCGTATTCAAGTCAAGTTCACTTTTATCAGGAGTGCTTAGGAATTGCCACTTAGTGCACTCCGTGCAATGGGTGACAGAGCAGAGACCGTGCAATAATCTCTGGTTTCTGCTACAGGACGCAGACAACAGCTGAGTGGTGCTTCGAGTTATGTTGATGTACCTACTACCCAGAATACCTGACCCACGATACAAAAGCCCACCGAAACGCGGAGCAAGGCAACGAAGCTCATTGCAACTCGTGAAATTTAGCTGACATTGATTGCTGACGTCATTTCGTACCATTTCACACTTCATTTCAGTAGAGTGGATACCTATATACAAGGTAACGCTAGAAACGAGGCATTGGGACTCCACACACATACCAAAGAAGCACGATGTCGATACTTATTTGAGAAGGATGTCGGTTCAGTGTTCGCTTTGTCCGCTTGTCTGTCGGTTGGTTCACGACTCATTCTATGCACGATCGCGGCTAATGGCATCACCCGCACTGTTTCGCAGATGGGCCGCGGCATCGGGAAGTGTCTCGAGTGGTGTGAGTGTCGAGTGTGAGTGTCCCGAGTGGTGCGGTTCAGGAAGTGGTACATTCCACCCTGTTTCACGGATAACTTGTAACTGCTGTGGCCCCTGACGTTAACAAAGATGCCGTACACGTATCACCAGCGTATGATCTGCGTTTATGCAGGTATGTTGAGAGCACGAATTTCCAGTTAGCAGGTGTGCACGTTTTAGATCCGGCACCCGATTGTGGGGGGTCCGTGGGGAGGCCTCCCGTCTGTCGGACAAACTGAGAAGAACTGAAGCGTCCCGATTGTCACCATTGTCACTTTTGATCTTTCAGTGGAGAAACATACGCGATGTAAAGTCGTGGCGCAGGACACAGTAGCGGTGCACAACATGTCACGCCAAGATCCACAGCATCACCGATTTACGGACACTCCTCAGTCGCAAATGACTGATTCAGGTGGTTGGTCGGCTAGGTGGGTCAGGTGGTTTAGATGATTTTTACTCGCTACGTCCCTTTACATGCTGCCTTTAAGCGGGCATGGATGGAGTTGGAAAATTATTGGTAGGGCACTCGATTTATGCGTGTGTTGCGCGGTTTCGACTGAGTGGGGCTGGATAGGCAAGGTAGCTATGCACCGATGGGCATGTGGGATGTAGGTGCTATTTATTTATTATTTATTTATTTATTATTTCCGATGTGGCATTGGATGGGGCGATGAGTGCCATTTTGTCCAGGAATATAGTACCTTCCCGTTACGTGCCTAACCCAGATGGCCCCTGTGCCTTATATTAAGTCTGAACACTTGTTAGTATATATACTGATGGGTATGTGGGATGTAGGCACATAGTTATTTTTTTAACTTTGCCATGTGGCATTGGCTGGGGAGATGAGTGTCATTTTGTCCAGGATTATAGTAGCTTTCCTTTGCATGCCTAACCAAGATGGCCCCTGCAGCTTATATTGAGTCTAAACACTTCATGACTTCATGACTCGTTAGGTACTCACAGCTGATGGCCATTACCGTGTAGGATGGAACTGAAGAAATCAGCTGGCCGAACAGCAAGTCACGTTGTTACCAGGCAAGTTTCAGTCCAGGGCAACGCAGCCATCCGGCCGCTCTTCGACATACCTGTTCCTTGCGTATCGAAGAGCAGGTAAGTTTTGTTGGTTATTAATTGGTTTTACGACACAGCAACCGTCGAGTCATGTAGCGTCGCCAATCTCTCACGCCGATTGGTCGCGGGCGAAGCGTTAGGGGTCAGACGCAATGCTAATGCAGACATCAGGGGGACCCCCAGTAAAGAAAGAAAACAGGTAGATTCCTGATGCCATTCAAGAACTCTGAAGCATGCGCACGCGACAAGCGCGCCCGGATGTTCATTAGTGTGCGCGCGAAAAATATAGTTCCAATTTATGAGACTCTGTCTCTATAAAATATCGTGCGAATTACATGTATGAAAGCTAGTTTGCCTTCAGACGTCAATTCCATTGCCATTTACAGTGATATATTGCGCATATTGTTACTTTGCGCATTGCATTCTGGAACTTTCCACCATAGACAGCCGGACGCCGGCGGCGACGCTGGCGGCGATGCTGGCGGCCCCCGGCCCGTCCCCGACCGCCCGCCGCCATTCATAAACGGTGGGGCGCAAACCAAATGTTAATGGACCCCAACGCCAAAGTAACAGATCGATTTTCAGATTTGAAACACTAAGCGATGTATTTGGCATGAGTTCTGCCACTAGTACAGTGAGGGTCAACAGGTTTTCTCGATATTGTCCAGGAATATTGCGCTCATGGGCGTTGAATGGAAAGAATGCATCTACAACCGTGACATTCTCATATACCATTTTGGCGTGTCAGAGCCGATGATGCTTAGTATTGTTGAAGGATGGGACTTTACCTACGTTACTTTTTGTCATGCCACCCCTCGGCGGCCCTCCGGATCCTCTGGGCAGCAACTGTCGGCGTTTGGTGTGCATCGAGCCATGCCAGAACCTGAATAATTCCGGAAAGCTTCATGTCAAAAGGTAAAAAAATGATAGGGTTATATATGTATAAAAGTAGTCGAGTATGACATCAGAAGGTAGCTGATTTCATGCCAATTTATTTGAAACCATTGGAAATTAATTCGCGTATGTAGAACATCCGATATTCAATTTGAAGGAGTAGAATGGGATAATTTCAGACACAAATCTTTGAATTGAGTGCGAAAATGACAGGGTTAACTATCTATAAAAGTAGTTGAACATGGCATCAAAAGACAGCTGATTGTATGCCGGTTTATTTGAGACCATTGTCTATTAATTCGGTAATGTAGAACATCTGAAATACAATTTAATGCAGTACGAGGTGATAATTTGGAACACGAATTCTGGAATTGAGTGCAAAAGTGACAGGGTTAAACCTTCATGGAAGTTATTCAAGATGATATAAAAATGTAGCATGCTCGATTTTAGTTTCGTTAGGAACATTGGAAATTGTCAGCACATCACACAGAAGATGCATGACGCGCTTTTATCACAAGATATTGGGTGGCCAATTGCTTTCATTTCACTTTAACGGGAAAGTGACAGGGTGAAATGATTTGATAATAAAATGAACTACATATCATAAGAGAGCTTGTTTCAATGTTGTTAAAATTTGACCATTGGAAATCACCTGCACCTTCTCTAGAAACTAAAATATGGCATTAATCAGACCCAACCCACTCTGGTGGTGTTCTCTCACAAACCTACCACCAGAGGCGCCACCGGCATTATGTCCGCTCATGACGCCTAACGGAGTAGCGAGAGGTGTGTGTGTGTGTGTGTGATTGTGGTTTTAGGGCGCATTGACCATGGTTAGTCATTTAGCGCCCAGAGTAGCGAGAGGTGAGACTCTCGAAAGGTTGTGGGTTCTAACCCACAACCTTTCGACTACGAGACGAGCAACTTACCGTGGCAAGTGCGCGCGACACCTGGTGCGCCAAGGGACAGAACGAACATTTGCGGCTTGCTCATTTTATTCACAATTCATAGAGAACAGACACGGCTAAAAAAACCTTTTTTTTTTTTTTTTTTTTTTTTTTTTATAATCTTACCCTCACTAAACAAACAAGCCTTATATAACAGAAAATATAATATTTTTATTTATAGTTTTTTTTTTATTTTTCTTTTTTGACCATTGGCTGAAGCTATATTTTTAATAATTTTACTTTTTTTTTTTCATCCTTTTTTTTTTTTTTTTTTTTTTTTCCCACCAATAGAAAACATGGTATAACTCAATCCACACTGGGTCTCAGCCGTCGAAGTGGAATCCACAAGACACGCTTCGTTAGTCAATAAAAGTAATTTTAAAACGTCAAGATTAATGTTCACGAGATAATTTTCAGGAATGACCTTCGTGTCGCTGTGGGCGTGGTGTATGGGGATTTGATAAATATTCGCACATGGATGTACTCAGAATGTATCATGCACGCAATTCGTCTGCCATACACATCACAGGTGCTGTGCGAGCTCACACAGACACAGACGCAACAAGGACAGTGGAACCTTCGCGTTCCAATTCTATCTGCTAGCTGGTACTTTCCACATGAAGTTGCAGACCTCGTCCACTTCTTGTGGACCCACAGGGTGCGAGTGAACAAGCGGAAAACAATTTAAAACAGGATTGGCTCTGGAAAACCACCGGGCGGCCGTGTCGGTTCAATGACCGCACGTTGGACTCGGGATAAACTATGTCGTTGAACTGGAATTCACGGATCGGGTGGTAGGGGCAGGGTTCACGCAACAAGCCCTGCCTAGCAACAGGACTCTGGTTGATAAAGCCACGCCAAAAATAATTCGATCTAAGTAAATACAAACACGAAAACATAGGTAGGGTAACGTCTCATTGAACTGATTGTTCGCCTTTAGTGCGATTCCTGTTCACCATAATTCGTCTATATTCTCATCGTACGAACACTACATATATGGTAAAACGTTCAGAAAGAGCATGACCAGTGCGTTCGCATTTTACACTGTCAGCCACCATGTCGCAACCTAAAAGATCATTGGCCAGAAAGGAAACGAACCAGCCATTTATCAACCATGAACGAAAATCCACCAACAGTGCCAATTTGAAGACATCATTAATACTAGAAGCAACACCGAACCGTCATACATGGTGGTGATTTGACATCAACAGTTATCGAGTACCTGTGTGCTGTGAAGATCGTAACAACATGGATGAGCAGCATGGCTCTCCGCACTACCCAGTGGCCTTCACACCCAGTGGCGGCCATATATTACAGACGGGGCCGATGGGCAATAATCACGGTCGGCCTTTGCCGGTTCCAGCTGGTTTTAACCGGTTTCCACTGGTTGCGGGGTTCCGAGCGGTCAACAACGAACACACCGCACCGACGTCGCGAGCTGCCACTCGGAGCTCGGATGGTCCACCCGTGACGCACGGATGTCCCGTCCGGCCGACTGGTCTGGACCGGCTCACACAGGTTATGACAGGTTATAACCGGTTCACACCGGCTATAACCGGCTCATAACGGCTATAACCGGCTCACACCGGACACAACCAGCACACACCAGCCATAACTGGCTTACACCGGCCTAAACCGGCGCACACCGCACATAACCTGATCACGACGGTATGGCCAGCTCACACCGGCTAAAACCGGTTTATCCCGGCTACAACCGGCCCACTCCGGACACACCAGGCTTAACCGGCTCGCACCGGCTATAACTGGATCACACCGGCCACAACCAGCTCTCACCGATCATAACCGGTTCACGCCGGTTATAACTGGATCACACCGGCCACAACCAGCTCACGCCGATCATAACCGGTTCACGCCGGTTATAACTGGACCACACCGGCCATAACCAGCTCACACCGGCTATAACCGGTTCGCGCCGGTTATCTCCGGCTCAGAGCTCAGGCTCATGCCGGCCGGCGGCGCCGTCGGCGGGCGCGGCCGGCGCGGCGGCCGACACCGGGCCGGCGGCGCGCAGCCGCGGCTTGGTGGGCACCATGAGGCGCACGTCCTCCTCGGACAGCCGGTGCACGAGGCGCAGGTGCTTGCGCAGGTCGGCCACGCGGTTGTTGACGCGGCCGCAGAGCAGGCACACGGTGAGGCCCTGGTGGATCTTGGCGTGGTGCAGCAGCGACAGCTCGTGCTGGAACCGGCGGCCGCACACGGAGCACACGGAGCCGCCGCCTGCGGGCAGCGGGCGCACGTTACCCGGCGGTCGGCGGCCTGCTGGTGGCGCTAGTGATGGCGCCTAAGACCCCCTGCTGATGGCGCCTACTAAAGACTCCTGCTGATGGCGCCTACTAAAGACTCCTGCTGATGGCGCCTACTAAAGACTCCTGCTGATGGCGCCTACTAAAGACGCCGCCTGCTGATGGCGCTTACTAAAGACTCTGCTATGGCCCTAACCTGCTGATGGCGCCTACTAAAGACTCCTGCTGATGGCGCCTACTAGTGCTGATGGCGCCTACTAAAGACGCCTGCTGATGGCCACGCCTGCTGATGACGCCTGCTGATGGCGCCGCCTGCGTCTCGCGTCCTACGGCACGGCGCCGATGGGCGCACTCAACGGGGCTTACTAAATGGTCCAGGGCAGGCAGGTGCCACAATGGCCAAGGATCATAGTGTCCAGAATCCACACTTGAGCGGCACGATTCGACACAATGTCCGGACGAAAAGATGTCCAGAGTACACGATGTCTAGAAAAAAACATAAGAGCTCACGGAGGTTTCTGGACTTTGTGCAACCGGGAATTTTGTCGTCTGGATTTCAAGTCTACACTAACTACTCGAAGTCGACAGCTGGACCGAAGGTCGCGTCGCATTGTTTTACGCGTTGGACGTTGTGGAAGCTGGGCATTATGGTCCTTGGACATTCTGACACATCCCCGCCCAGGGTTAAACGGTAGGGGTGAGAGGGGGCCACTCTTGAAGCAGGAGGCGGTACGAGGAAGACCGCCGCTGCGTGGATCAGGCCAGATGTAACGTTAGTTAGTTATTTGGGTTTTAGGGCGCATCAACTGCAGTGGTTATACAGCGCCCATGCCAGATGTAACGGAGAGGGAGCGCATACTGCCTACGCCTCGGGAAGGACCACGCCATGCATGACGCGGCGGTTACAGACGCACCTAGCCACCATGGGACCAGTCACACGACGGAATATCCCCATTCAGCACCAAGGAGGACGTCCCCGTGGAAGAGCACCAGCCACGGGAACGTCCCTGTGGGAGGGCATCACCCAGGGGAAGGTGCGCTTGGGAGAGCAGGATGCTGCCGGATCCAGCAGGTGTCGGGGTTGACCCCCACCTCCTCCTCCCCTCTCCCCGGAGCCGAGTGGGTAACATCGAACAATGGGTAACAGTGGGTAACATCGAACAATTAGGCTGCTGGCACTATAAGAAGGTGACCACCGAAAACTTACTAAATTATACGTCATTTTGAACGAATCGACCCGCAGACCAAACGAATCGCGGCAGGGGGAGCTGTCGTCATGGATATATTTTGCTGTCAAAATCTGTGATAAAAAAGCTTCGACTTTTTTGCGTACACAATTCATGGTGAGGAACTGTGAGAACAAAGACTCTTCCAAAATTATGGTGTCGACGCACGTTTCAAAAATGTCGTCGGAAACATCGTCGAAGCCCACGGGAGAAGCATTCAGAAATGTGGTCCCAGTCATGGTCTAGGATTGTGGTCCCAGCAGTTTCCCAGCCATGGTCCTGGACTGTGAACTCAGACACGATCCATGGCTGTGGTCCCAGTCATGACCAGAGACTCTGCGTATTTCGAAAATCAAGGCGAACGAACATCGATTTCACGAATCAGTAAATTATCTACTGCATGCACCGATTGGATTGCTATAATTGCTATAATTGTAGTATCACTTGCTAATAATTGTAGTAATTAGTATTTGGTAAATGTGCCTGGAACATGAACTCAAGGACATGAGGTCTTATTAATGTAAGACCAATTTTCACCATGCAAATAGGCTTTGTGTTACTCGAAACTGAAATTGCATTCCGTGCCTGAAGGAGTCGTTAATTGTACTACTTTTCAGGATTATATTTCACGCTTGGTTATATTTGCTCATTCGGAACAAGGGGAGCAGACTCGTGTCCGTTTGGTACTGCAGGTGAAACACCAATAAAAATACTAGTATTGTCATGCAATGCCAATACTTCCATTTTACTCATAATGGTTACCCAGTACTGGCATTAATTACACGAATTTGGAGAGAACACCGAACTCCTCATAAAGAGACAAATATTCCACAATATGTCCGAGTATCATGCAGACTTTCTTCATTCATGGAAATGCCTACATCTTTGGTTCTGCAAATTCCACCCCGCTTACTTTTGATCTTTCAGTGTACGCCGTTACATGAAAATAATGCGACTGAATTATACACTGACAGCAGCAACAGTTCTGCGCAGCTTCCACCTGTGTTGGAAACAACAACCGCACAGCGCAGCATGGCCGACCTCGCATACTTGAGAACACGAAAGACTAGTCCAAGCCACGACCCAGGAATGTGGTCCCAGTCTTTACCCAGGAATGTGGTCCCAGTCTTTACCCAGGAATGTGGTCCCAGTCTTTACCCAGGAATGTGGTCCCAGTCTTTACCCAGGAATGTGGTCCCAGTCTTTACCCAGGACTGTGGTCCCAGTCTTTACCAAGGAATGTGGTCCCAGCCGTGACCCAGGACTGTGGTCCCAGTCTTTACCCAGGAATGTGGTCCCAGTCTGTACCCAGGAATGTGGTCCCAGTCTTTACCCAGGAATGTGGTCCCAGCCGTGACCCAGGACTGTGGTCCCAGTCTTTACCCAGGAATGTGGTCCCAGTCTTTACCCAGGACTGTGGTCCCAGTCTTTACCCAGGAATGTGGTCCCAGTCTGTACCCAGGAATGTGGTCCCAGCCGTGACCCAGGACTGTGGTCCCAGTCTTTACCCAGGAATGTGGTCCCAGTCTTTACCCAGGACTGTGGTCCCAGTCTTTACCCAGGAATGTGGTCCCAGCCGTGACCCAGGACTGTGGTCCCAGTCTGTACCCAGGACTGTGGTCCCGGCCGTGCCCCAGGACTGTGGTCCCAGTCTTTACCCAGGATTGCGTTTGAAGGGCAGGTTGACGCCTACCCGGTTTAAATGTCACGCAGTTTCAGCGCACCCAGCACTACTTAAAAGCAGAGAAAGTGTGGAACACAGACAATTTCGCAACACTGCAAAAAAAATCGTTTGGCTTATGAGGCAGGGCACAGTGATTGCCGGTCAGCATGCGGAAGTGATCACCGTCAACCGACCCCGAATCGCGCATATGGAGCTCCTGCTGACGGTCCAATCTCGACACCGGAGCACCCGAAAATACCAACCGAAAATACTAACAGGCCGTCTAGCACACCGTCAATACACCCCAGACCGTGGTCTGAGGTGTCACACACCCCTCAGACCGTAGTCTGAGGTGTCACACACCCCTCAGACCGTAGCCTGAGGTGTCATACACCCCTCAGACCGTAGTCTGAGGTGTCATACACCCCTCAGACCGTAGTCTGAGGTGTCACACACCCCTCAGACCGTAGTCTGAGGTGTCACACACCCCTCAGACCGTAGTCTGAGGTGTCACACACCCATCAGACCGTAATCTGAGGTGTCACATACCTCTCAGACCGTAGTCTGAGGTGTCATACACCCCTCAGACCGTAGTCTGAGGTGTCATACACCCTCAGACCGTAGGCGTTACACCCATCAGACCGTAGTCTGATGTGTCACCCACTCATAAAACCGAAGACCGAGGTGTGAAACCCTCAATGATGTACCACAAAAGCCAGCCGTAGCCACGACTCGCTCAGCTTAAGACAGGTGAGGATCAAATAATTTTCAGAGGGGGGGGGGTGTTCATTTCTTCCCAGGAGCGCCTTAGGCGGAAGAAGTCGTCCGGCTCGGGGGTGGGGGTTCAATCGAGCATACCGAAGGGGTGAATTTTTGTCCCAAATGGATTCATTCAAATGCATTTGGATCCTTCAATCCTTGACTGAAGAATCCGCTGGGCGAAGGAGTGTGCACTCGAGCCTTCCTGTGGGCGAGTCTTTACCGTCTGGAGAGGGGCACCACATTTCCATGGGGGTGGCCCGTGCGACATAGCTTTCGCTCTTGTTCAACAGAACACGACAAAAACACCTCTCTCGGAACATCTCGGTCGATATATTTCGAGTTACAAACAACGATGTGCAGCACCAACAGGCTTCAAACGAGCGGTGCTCAAACAGCCACAGGGTCTCAGTTCACGCGGACAATTGTGTAGAGGCAGCTAAATAGCAAGTACTTCGCGCGCCAACAGCAGACATTGCGCCAGCCAATAGCAGGTATTGCGCGCGCCAATAGCAGGTATTGCGCGCGCCAATAGCAAGCATTGGGCGCACTAATAACAGACATTATGTGGCCAAACTTCCACACGTATTGCACCGCATCACATTATTGGGAAGCAATTCCTGGCGTTCCACTTAATACCGTACACATGCATGTGTACGCAACACAAAACGGTAATAGCCAGATCGCGTCGGGTCCAATGAGATGCCACACGATCGTCTTGGGATACCAATAAAGCAATTCTGGAGCACCTCGCGACACAGCTGGCCCCGAGAACAATACTCAGAGTCTCTCGCAACAGTTGGAACGGGAATGCGCACAGTTGGGATATTGCCGTTTTTTTGAAAGTACCATCCGCGTATCCCACACATCATCAGCGCATACGATGACGTCGCGGAGAGCTTCAGTCCGAGCGTGACGGCAGTTACGAGAGGCGATAAACCAGTCCGACCGCCGGCGGTCTGACAATGCCCGTCGCCCGCCGGTGACAGACCGCCGGTGACCGCCAGACCGCCGGTGACCGCCAACATCGCCACCCGTGGTCCCCGCTCAGTGCGACCACTGAGCGGTAGTACCGCTTGGGGACGAGTGGTCTGGGGGTAAGTTGCTCGTCTTACAATCGAAAAATTGTGGGTTCGAGTCTCACATGTCGCTACTCTTCGCCAGCGACCAATCGGCGTGAGAGATCGGCGACTCTACATGACTCAACGGTCGATGTGTCGTGAAAGCAATAGCCAACGGTAGTACCGCTTGCCACCAGCGTTAGGCGAGTGAGAAAGCATTTACTTTTCGCTAGGTGTGCGATGTCAGTTGGTTAGTTATTAGGGCTGTAGGGCGCATCGACTACATCGGTCATGTAGCGCCCAGTGTGCGAAGTTCAAAATAGGACAGAATTGAAACATCGCTTAGCTACGTTGAGGTCAATTTGGAACTGGTGCGGCACCTGGAACGGCACCTTCATATTGCTTCTGGGAATAGCTACAACTGTACTATTAGCACCACCAACTAGCATGGCATAGCAGAACGCAGCGAAGATAGTCGCATTACTTTGCATTTCATGAAGAGGTCGATACAGGCAATTGTGAGCACCTGCATTATGGTCATGAACGAGATGCGGTTAGAAACGGGACATGGTACTGCTTAAACACGCAACTCGAAGTACACGTATTTCTTTTTAGTCGGGGGAGGGGAAGTCCGTTCAGTATGGAGATACGACGGTGATTATTGTTCTGACATATAATCATCGTTCTGCGCACGCGTTGTGCTGGAAATTGAGGTCTCGCCAATCACCCTGACTCCCTGACATGACTCACCCTGACAGTGCGGGCGGCGCCATCAGCCGTGATCGTGCATACAAGTCCGTCGTGAACCACCCAGCAAACACACCGACTATCACCGGCTCACTCCCGACACACCGGCCTCAACCGGCTCACACCGGCTACAACGCACACACCGAGGCTCTGGCGGCCCGACACGCGACGCGACGCCGCCTCGGGCGGGTCCGCCGCCGCCGCCGGCGGTCAGTACGGCTGCGCGGCGCCGTAGCGCGGCTTGGTGGGCACCAGCGCGAGCACCTCGGCGCGCGCCAGCTTGTGCACGTCGGCCAGGTGCTTGCGCAGGTCGGCCACCTTGCTGGAGACCCGGCCGCACAGCGGGCAGCGCGTGGCGCCCAGGTGCACCTTGCGGTGGGCGTTGAGCGAGTAGGGGTGCAGGTAGCGGCGGCCGCACACCCCGCAGGTCAGCGGGTCTGCAACGGAGCACGACTCGGTGTTAGTCTGGCTGGAGAGTGCGCCACCGCCAGTGTCCTAAAATTACTTCACCATTAACTGTGTAGATGAAGAAAGAAGTTGCTTGGGAATAGTGAAAGATTGGAAGAAAATAAAGGATCGCTACTTAAGGATTAAAAAAGCGGAATGCCTTTCACTTCAGTCACATGCATTTTACATTTTTTAGCAGTCGTGTGTATAATGACTGCCCACACATGTAGCAAAATGGTAAAAACCTAAGACAAGGATGAAATAGCACAATTCCATTAACTGTGAATTTCCAGGCCACATGGTCAACCATTTTACACTGGCCACCGCACCCGGAGAAACATTCAAATATTCGAACCGGTCATCGCCCACAAGCGGAAGCGCGCGTGCAACTTGGCGCATGTGTGCGTGGACGTCTCTGGAGTCGGTGGCGTAAGATAATTCATCATCGTTTTTTTCAATGGTATGTCAAAACAGTCATGAAAACTTTTTTCGGGCCTAGGACTGCGGTAGGATGGAATAATAACCACCCTACCGGGAGTTGCGGCGGGGTTAAGCCTCCCCAAATATCTCATTCCCCCATACAAATAGCTATATACGTAAAAATCATATACCAGGAGGTACATGGCATACAAGAGCCAAAAAAGTTGTATTCTGTCAGATGTGGTTATAAAAAGCTATAAAAATTGTTATCGTACGTCGCCACCATACCGCCAGACAAATGCGACATATCAGCAAAAAAGGCTCTCCTGTATCATGTAGTTCAATGCGGCAAGACAGAATCGACGTAAAACCTTCTGCTCTGCACCGACGCGGCGTCAATGAGTCAAGAAGGTGAAGAAACCGAAAAAGAAAACAAAACCTCTTCGTTGTTGCACCAGCAAAACACGGTGGAGGTTGTGAAACGTGTTGGTGCAACTATTAATTATGTTAATCGACTACCGAGGGTGCGAGTATCTCACCTGCTGATGGCATGTAGAGCCGTCAGAGAAACCATTAGGCGGACATGATCTACCCGAAATAACGTGGACAAAACGCCAGGAAATGGCAGTCGTACAAATCCAACATGTACGGGCTCCACCACTGTTTATTGATCGTCCAGATGCACGTCGGCCAACGAAATCAGATCAGGTACCGGTATCAGATCAGATCAGGTAACAGGTAACCATAGGTCACCTAGTGTGGAAATGTCACCACATCGCATGGGCGGAGACGTCTGGGAGTTATTGTTGGGATCAAGTGCACGGCGGCAACGGGCGTTATCATTTTAGTCGGAGGAGCCTACCGTACAGAGTCACATGCTAAGAGAAAACCTATGTAGTTGATGCGCACCCAAACCCCAATAACAACAACGCATGCGAATGCAACAAGAAGTTGGTGGACAAAGACGGAGTAGGCAGGGCCCAAGGCCCCACGTTCATATAAAAGGAACACCGCCAAGTTCCAAGTATAGGAACCTCCGGCACTGCACCACCGTGCACGAGCACTTCGTGGCACAAAATGTTGGCACAAGTCATTTCACGGTGCAAAATGTTGCAGCAAGCCAGTACTTGGCACAACATTAATCTTCTTTTCAACCATTGGCAGGAAATTCGAGAAAAAAAACTACTATATATAACAAAGATATCATAGAATACTTTACAGGGCACGGCTATGCTACCTGGGAACAGGACATGTACATAAATGAAATCCAAGTGGAAGCAATTTGGATTTAGGACAAAGCATGGCACCTGCATGCCAATTCCTCACACCCATGATGAAATTACAAAATATTTGCAAAGAAAGAACTTACTTGTGGACTCTGTTGACCTCAAAAAGCCTTTGATACTGCGAACATAGACATTCTACTTAATACAAAATACAACATATTCGGGTATCAGGAACACTACTCTGGATATTGCATTCATATTTACAAGATCGTTACTGGCAAACAAAATTACTAATGTAATCTCAGATATGGAGTGCATAGTTCCACACGGCTCTATACTTGGTCCACGGCTCTTCCTTATATACATAAATGATTTTGGTAATTCTTGAGATGTAACATTCTATTTGTTTGTTGATGATCCTGCCATCACGCTTAAAGCTACAAATATAAATGAACTACAACTTAAAGTCAATGCCATTGTCAAAGGAATAACTGAATGGTTTCAAGCTAATAGATTATCACTGCCTTTCACAAAAACAAATTACCAAAGATATTCCAGTATGCCTAGTGTTGACTTAAACATAACCATGCATTCTCAAAAAGTTCATAGTTAACAGCAAATCACATATCTTGGTGTAAGAGTTGCAGTAAAATTAGCATATAAGTATCACATATCATATGTTGCTGCAAAAACAAACAGAAAACATTTGGAGTTCCTTGGTGTTAATAGCTTCCTACCGAGCTGAGGAGCTCCTGGGGCCACTTCAACTAATAACTGGTGGTGACCTATCTGCAAAAAGAAAGACAACAAAGGATGCAACCAATTGCAGTGAACTGGAGGTATGGAGAAAGATGACATACGTATTGGCATCCTGAGGCATTCCTAAGCCGGCTGTCCTAATTTGTGAACAGTTGGCCAAGGGAAATCCCAATATCAATCGAGCCTGTAGTAGTACGTGTAGTAAATAGGTGGATGTTGTATACGAAACAGGGTCGACATTACGAAAAATGCTTGAACAAGTCAGTTCATCAATCCAGCAACCAAAAGCAGAAGAAAATGCTTGTGACAAACACGTCGTATATTACCACCACAAACGCATCAGATAACAAGATGCACAGGTGATGAAAATCAACACTTTAATCAAACTAAACACGGCCGCTACCTCCGACTGAGATAAACAAAGTGGAAAACGGCTGGCATTTCCGGAATACAAGTAGGGGCCGGAGGTGCTTCGACTACACACGTTCATATCGCCCGCCTGAAAAGGTGTACGAAACCCCAAGACACACCGCCGTCACCGCCATCGCCTACTTGAGCGTAACGCGCCAGTGGTCGCGACGCTGCCATGACGACCGACTGCAGGGCGAACCGTCAGAACGGACGTGGAAGCGACGACAGCTTCATGGCCAAGATAACCCACAAAGTGACCACCGAAGTGGTTCTGAACGCTGACAATACACGTGAAATACCACCGCCAGTGGGGTGCCAGTGCCAGTCACATGCTGTTGACTGTGGCTACTGTGATAATGCAGTAGCACAGGAAACTCGCACGTTGACCACGGCGCAGGTCAGGAACAAAGCTTCGCAAGCAACGAGCGAAGCTTCGCAGGCAACGGACGAAGTTTCGCAGGCAGCATTGCTGCCGGAGTTCCGGAAAGCTATGCATTACAGCCGACGCATTTTCCAGAGAAATATACACTCACCATAGTAAACGCTCACCGCCGAAGATGGGTGGATTAAAAAAAAACTTTTGCAATGGATGGAATGGACGAAGTGTTACAGCAACGACAGCTGATGCGAATAGTCAATTACTTTTCTTTTTCGAAACGGGTACATTGCTTAACTGTGACATATTGTGTGCATGGGAAAGCATCTAAGACACTGGATATCTCAGAAGTAAAAAAAGTTCTTTCTCTGAGAATGCCCCGCCAGAACAGGAGCAAGGTGGTTCCGAACAACCAAATTATCACGTACGTTTTGCTACGACCTAACGCAATGAAACGCTTCTGAACGCCTCCACCAATAAACGAACGCATTTTCACACCAATGAGTTTCCTCATTCTACGCTACCACTTCCCCAGCGTATCCGCCAGCTCCCAGATCAATCCGTCATCATCACCGCGATGACACCACCACCGGACCATCACACCGTCACTCCGGCATCATCACCCCATCGCTCCAGCATCATCACACCGTCGCTCCAGCATCATCACACCGTCACTCCAGTATCATCACACCGTCGCTCCAGCATCATCACACCGTCACTCCAGCATCATCACACCATCAACATCGCTCATCACCCATCCCCAATCACCCCATCGCTCCAGCATCATCACACCGTCACTCCAGCATCATCACACCATCGCTCCAGCATCATCACCCCATCGCTCCAGCATCATCACACCATCGCTCCAGCATCATCACCCCATCGCTCCAGCATCATCACACCGTCACTCCAGCATCATCACCCCATCGCTCCAGCATCATCACCCCATCGCTCCAGCATCATCACACCGTCGCTCCAGCATCATCACCCCATCGCTCCAGCATCATCACACCGTCGCTCCAGCATCATCACCCCATCGCTCCAGCATCAGCACACCACCACTCCACCGGCATCACCACGACTCGGCGGTGTACACCCCGTCCCGGTCAGCGCCCCGTCGCGCGCGCGCCTGGCTGGCCGGCTCGTTGCGGAACTTGGTGGGCACCAGCGCGAGGATGTCGGCGCGCCCCAGGCCGTGTACACGCTCCAGGTGCTTGCGCAGGTGGGACACCTTGCTGGACACCTTGCCGCAGAGCGGACACCGGGTGACGCCCTCGTGCACCTTGTGGTGCGCGTGCAGCGAGTCCGGGTGCGAGTAGGCGCGGCCGCACACGTCGCAGGCGAGCGGCGCTGCAAGCAGAACGTCCGGGTCACGTCGTGTCGTGAGGTTCGCGGCAGGTCAGCTGGCTGCGGACTGGCGAGGCGCGTCGTCGTGATTCGACAGCCGCGGCTGACGTGTACTGACATGTGCCGACGTGTACTGACATGTGCTGACATGTGCCGATATGCGCTGGCCCGGGTGGCAGATTGGCGCTGAGACCAAGTGTCAGCGTCATCAACGTGGCCCATGTTCGCAAACAGAGTGCCATCAGAAACTGAGCGAAGCAAAAGCGGGTGTTAGCTCTTTCTCTCTCTCTCTTTCTCGGTCCATCTCTCTCTAGCTCTCTTTCTTGCCTCCATTTCTCTCTCATTCTCTCATTTATTTCCAATTCTCCTCCCTCTCTCTCTCCCTACTCTCGCCGCTGCTGCTCGTTGTGTCGACGAGATGTTTTCAGAAGTGATCGACTCGTTTTCGTGCCGCTCCGGAGAAAGTGACAAGTAAAGGGAGCCGTTAGCTTCACAGTACGAGGGATCTCGCTCATTCCCAAGGAAATGAACCAGCCGGCACAGTCCAACAGCTGCCTGGTGATTTCCGCCTCACGGATGCGTCGTGCGCTGTCCAAATGTTAGAGTATATTTTATTTTTGTCAGTGGAAGCACCGCTACCGGCTGTCTACAGGTTCAGGACAAATCCTGACGGCTGTTCAATATTGAGCTTCCTTGAGCTATATTTGTGATACACATCCAGGCGTCAACGTGTCAGTCGGGTTCGCGAATCACTTTTATTACAGCTGCAAGAACTGACAAGGACGGACCGATCGTGAGAAGAAACGCTGGAAAGAGTGCTGGATTAGTTAGCGGAGTGAATGTGAGTGGAGAACAAAATCGAATAAATACAGTCCCGAAACGTGCGCAGTCACGAATCAGAATTACGGCCTTCATTTCGATTTAAATGCGCAATCATTTCGAAATAAATGCAGGTTGCCTTGTACTGCTAAGTACAACTGCGTGTACGCGACTTCCCAGACAAAATATTTTCCGCATCAATATAAAGAAGCTGCAAAAATCCATGATGAATCCAAACTTCAGCGTATCTCGAAGCCAGCACATTCAACCGAAAAGCAAACACACAACGCAACCATGATTAGCAAAGCAAGCCCTCCGCTGTGGGAGGTCATTGCCTTCTATCCATTCCACTCACTGCACCAACTCATTCTGTGGACAGTTATAGGCTCACCTTGACAGCTCCAGAGCACTCCATCCAAGCAACACGAGCAAGCGCCACTCCACAAAAAAAACATTGGTATCGCGTGAGCGTTGGCACTGCGTCACCCACGTCCGCCAAACCCGTCTTCTCCACATACGCGGCGAGAGCAATCAACACTCCAGTAACATTGATACCGCGCGAGCATCGACACGCTCACGTCCGCCAATCTCGCCTTCGGTTGGTTATTGGTTTTACGACACTTCGACCGTTGAGTCACGTAGCGTCGCCAATCTCTCACGCCGATTGGTCGCGGGCGAAGAGTAGCGACAGGTGAGACTCGAACCCACAACCTTTCGATTGTGAGACGAGCAACTTGCCCCTAGACTACTCGTCCCCTGCTGGGGATGCTTTCAACCGCCAATCTCGCCTTCAACGCCGACACGATCGACGCTGGAAACGTCGCGGCGGGCCCGCCGCCTCAGCTCCGACGCACCCCGCCGACACCGGTCAAGGTCGCCGGGTCAGGGCGCGCCTCCGACGTGCCGTCGCGTCACGGCGACGTGACGTCGCCGCGGCCGGCCGAGTACGAGTAGCGCGCCCGGGTCGGCACCGCCGCGCGCACGGCGGCCGCCGACATGCGGTGCACGTGCATCAGGTGCTGGCGCAGGTGGTGCACCTTGCTGAGGCCCTTGCCGCACACGTGGCACCGGGTGACGCCCTCGTGCAGCTTGCTGTGCTGCTGGAGAGAGACGGCGTGGTGGTAGCGCTTACCGCACACCTGGCACCGGTAGCCGCCGCCTGCAAGGGAGACACCGTGGTGACAGCGCGGCGGGGATGGTGATGCGGATGGGGTACAGCATGGCGACCGTTGGTCATTGGCTTTACGACACATCGACCGTTGAGTCATGTCATGTGTGCCGTCATGGGGGGGGGGGCGCTCCTCCGTCCAGGAAAGGCGCTCCTTCAGGAATGGCTGAGTGCACCTCTCCACTGTTCTGGATCTAGGGACTTAGAGTGGGGGAGGGCATTTGTCTGGAGGGGCACCACTGATTTCGACGGCATATTTTAGGCGAAAGTCGCATCCGGGCGCTCTTGAAGGGCGCCAATCTCCAGTCGTACGGGTGCCACATCTTCATAGGGGAAATGGAGGGTTACATTCGCCCAGTTCCACCATCGGCCCGCCAGTAATCTGAGGACATTCGAATACCATTCCACAACATTAATGTGCGATACGTGCCACTTCTCGCAGGTGTTTTGCTCAGTGAGCACCGTACCGCCTTCGGACTTACGTCGAAACAGCTCATCATCCACCCAAAGAGACGTGGAAAGGCCGACGACGTCGCCGTTTATTGAACAGATTATGTTCACACAACAGTTTATGGACAGAAAACGCGGGTTATCCGCCGCGAGTCATCGCAGTAAAGCATCAGCAGGCACTTACACTATTGTATAGTTCACGAGCACCGAGCACGCCGGCGCGGGTTGAGAAAACGGGCCGAAGCTGCGCAGCCTCAATGCCTCCAACAGGTACACGACATCGACGGGCTGCCGGAACGTCCGCAACCCAACCACCGATGGACTTCCGTCGAAGAACACCGACAGATGGTCCAGCATCGAAGAAAGCACAACTCGTACCACTTGCCAGAGAGTAACCAAGTCTGGCGCAACTCAAGCGACCAACCAAAAAAGGGACTCTCATCTCGAAAAGGATGACGATCTTCTATACGTCACGCGATTGGGTGGAAGAGCGTGGAGGTCACACGATCTCCACGCTGCGAACGTTGATCATCCAGGTACGCGTGGAAAATAATGATTAGAGAAGAGAGAGAGAGAGAGAGAGAGAGAGAGAGAGAGAGAAGAGACAGAAGAAGAAAGAGAGAGACAACAATGCTTGGTGTCAGTCCTTGGAGCCTGAGGACTCATCAACTCGGTTCTCCAGTTGTAATCTGTGTTCAAATTGTCCGTGTGTCAACCACTCGGCTGGAAGATTGGGCGGGATCAGGAATGGTGTCGCGCGTGTTTCTATAATAGGTATCTTCAGCTGTGGGTGTGCAACTTAGATAACTTACGTACGGTTAGGGTATGTTCACTTCAATTATACTTTGGCAATAATTAAGTCGACTTGCATGAATACACATCGATGCCGCGCGCATCCATTTTTTTAAAACCACATATCCATACACAACATTTGCAAAGACACCTGTAAACAAGCTTAACACACATACGGCACCCATCCAAAGAGCATCAACACTGCCGCTGAGCTTCTTGGAAGCATCCCGAACAGAATGACGATGCTATGACATCCCCACATCAAGCTACAATACTGCAACCTCCACATTGCGAGGATCATAGATCTGCAACCACAAAATGACGGGAACTAGAACCCTGTAACCTCCACATAGTGAGGAAAATAGACATCAACCTCCACATAGCGGGGAACAGAGATGCGCAGCCTCCACATGGCGGGGAACAGAGATCTGCAACCACCACATGGCGGGGACCATAACTCTGCAGCCTCCACATGGCGGGGAACAGAGATCTGCAGCCTCCACATGGCGGGGACCACAGATCTGCATCAGAGAGCAGAAGGCACTAGAAGGCACCACGCAGAGCCGACAGGTCGGCCGTCACCAACACCGGTCCCGAGCCGGCCATCAGCTCGGAACATCTCGCATCGGCCCGGGGCATCCGACTTCCGATCGGCAGAGCGTCGGGCGACGCCTCACGACGCCGCGTCGCCGGGACTGCCGAAGAGGCTGGACGTCGTGTAGCGCATCCTGGTGGGCACCAGCCGGCGCACCTCGGCCGGCGACAGCTTGTGCACGAACTCGAGGTGGGTGCGCAGGTGGGCCACCTTGCTGGACACCTTGCCGCAGATGGAGCAGCGCGTGACGCCCTCGTGCACCTTGCGGTGGTCGGTGAGCGACACCCTGTGGGAGTAGCGCTTGCCGCAGACGTCGCAGTCGTACGACTCTGGAAACGGACACGGAGAACGGGTCAGCGTCTCGCCCGCACTCGGCTCGCAGAAGTTCGGGGTTGGTTGGTTATCGCTTTTCACGACACATCGACCGTTGAGCCACGTAGCGTCGCTAGTCTCTCACGCCGATTGGTCGCGGGCGAAGAGTAGCGACAGGTGAGACTCGAACCCACAACCTTTCGATTGTGAGACGAGCAACTCACCCCTAGGCTACTCGTCCCCTCGGAGAAGTCCGGAGTGTCGTCGAGGATGTCGGATCGGATGGGATTGGATTGGATTCTATTGGATTGTGGCTTTACGACGCACCCGGCAGCTGAGGCCATATGGCGTCGCCTGCCCTTCACCCTGGCAGGAAGGGCGGGCATCGCGGGGAATCGAACCCCGTACCTCTGGCTTGCCAGAGGCTCAGCTTAACCACTAAGCTACCGACGCCGCTTGTTGAGGATGTCGCACCATTCGGACCAGTGTGGTGTTCTTTTCGCCTGGAGGGCGGAACGACGCTGCCTGAGAACTAGCCACTCAGAATGGAATGCTCGTTCAGAAAATTCAGTGAAACTAGTGGCTGCTCAAAGGCTTGCTGTTGGGATTCTGTGTTGGCAAAAACAAAAACAAAACAAAAACAAAGACAGTGCTGTATAGCTGGAAATAAAATTATGGTTGTATCTCCAGCACGTATTGTATTGGAACTACTATTGTATTGTATACGATAATATTGTATGCGTATACGAATTGTAACTCATTTCTATTTTCCTCATTCTTAAAAAGCATGTATTATGAACTCAAAGGAAACTATGGATATCCGTAACAATATGCTCGTCATCTGCATTGGAACAAAATTGTGCTTTTCAAATATATAAATCGAACCATCCCAGTCTTCAACCTGGTGCCTGGACAAGTTGGTGAAGAAAATGTCGAGAGAACATGGTCTCATTGAAGGCGATCCAATGTACCACGAGCATGCGCACCATTCAATCGAAGCTACAAACTCACAGAGCTGGTGAACTGCTGGCACATCCAACAAAATACACAAATCGTACACACATTGCATCACATACGTGGCTGCGATATGCTGAACGAGTTGGAGGCATGGCGTTACCTGCCATTGAAAATGTGTTCAGTAGTAAATAGTGAATAAATATATAATAAATAAATAGTGATAAATAAATATAATACATAAATAGTGAATAAACGTACCAAATCGGCACGTCCGAATCATGGATCGAGAAGAGTTGACTCGGCACTTGCATCCTGTCGAAGCCTGGTCTCGGGCTTACTGACCAGGTACCCATGAACGCCTCGCAGAACTTCAAAAAAGTCAACTAATACACAAATATCATAGCATAGAACATAGTATCCACCTGAAATGGCATAGGTCAGCAAATTTTGAACCGCCGTAGAAATCAAGACCAACCAACACGATGATTTTGCAAAGCAGCACGCAAAGTCGCTCGCCACGTCTCCTGTATGCATGTGCCCAACGACATGCATGGAGATCCTTTTCCGAATACCTGATTGGTGGTGGATTGGAGTGTAAGGGCGCGTCGACATCTAGGGTCATTTTGCGCCCACCGAACACCTGATTGACGCAAGCTTGATGTGAATCCTAGGACGTGGATTGCGCACTGGTTGCGCACGGTAGAACCCCACTTAATCCCGCTTAAACCTGATAAGAGATCTCCATCAGCGCAGACAGGCAAGCTGTGCGCACAGCCGCGGTTTGAAGGTGAATCGCTTGGGCGCTAAATGATCACGTTTTGGTCGAAGCGCCCTTAAACTCAAATAACTAACTAACTGACGAAGGTGAATCGCACGCGGACCTGGAACGGATCCGGAGAAGACGGCACCACTGGTCGCTTGGCTCCGCTTTGAACTGGCATACAGAAGTTCACGACAGTTAATAGTGCGCCGAGCACAGTTAATCGCTGGGCGCCATGGTGCCGACACCCCGCTCCGACTTCCCTCGACAGAGATCGAACAGGTCAAAACTGACAGGCAGAAAGTCCAAGAACGTCGCGTGCACATCGTTATCCCTTTATTCAGGTGAGCATGTTAAGCACCGGTGCTGCATTCAGAGAAATGCATTGGTGGGTTGACCTTGCCACTGATGCCTTCACTTGGTCTCCAAGCAACAATATCAGCCGCAAAAACTAAACACCGCAAACGCGGGCCCACACTGCCGGCAATAGGTGACACCTGTTTCTATTTGTGCTTCCCACCAGCGCAAATCAAACAGCATAACACCCACAGCACGCACAGCAAGCAGCGGAGCTGCCCCTCCGAATGGTGAGACGAATCTGCGACGCATCTGCGAAGTGCATACATACTATACCAGCAATACCCTATCCCCGCGAGCCCTATAATAATACTATATCGATACTATGCTTCACTACTAGCGAAATCACAGCCAAACACAACGACCAACAGTCACAGTTGGTAAAATTTCAACGTGAAAGTCCATTTATGATGTGCTATGAAAACACATTCACTCAACTCATCCTACCAGTAGATAGGACAGGAAGGACATTTTTTATGATGGTGGAGCATAATCTTCGAAACGCCCTCCTGCACTCCCTTCCACCTACCACACTATGCGTCGCATGTGGGTCTTGAACAGTTCCGAAAGACAGAGCCGCATATCGTCCAGTTTGCCTCCGAATTGACATGCAAATTTTCCAAATGAAAGACCTTGTGGTGGCACGTGCACTAAATTCAACTACATCTGTCCGGTGATAACATTCAATTCGTACCAAAATCTTCCAAGATGCACGCTTCCAGCGGGTCATGTAGGTCATGTTAGAATCACGTATGCCCCCACTTGAAGAGTCATAATCAATCACAAAAGCGTCAAGAACGGTGTATATCAGGGCGGCACAACCGCTTTAGGGCCAAATACGACAGTAGCTGATTGCCGGACAACTCTTAAACGTGATGCTCCACGATTGTGCTGGTGTGCTCCACGATGGTGTTTCCGTGGCCCGCGACGCTGCTTCCACAACAGCGCGCCTCACCATGACGTGCTCCCGTGAGGGAGTGTCCACACACTGCACTTGTTGTCTTGCTACTTGGAGTGTTGTTATGTTGCCATGGCGATACTAGCTGGACAGCAGCGCGTTGCCATGGCGATATTAACTGGTTGGTTGGTTATTTGGGCTTACGGGCGCATCGACTGCGCTGGTCATACATCGCCTAGGCGATATTAACTGGACAGCGACACGTTCCCATGGCGATATTAGCTCGACAGCGGCGCGTTGCCATGGCGACATCAGCTCGACAGCGGCGCGTTGCCATGGCGACATCAGCTCGACAGCGGCGCGTTGCCATGGCGACATCAGCTCGACAGCGGCGCGTTGCCATGGCGACATTAGCTCGACAGCGGCGCGTCGCCATGGTAGCCGCAGACGTTGGCCGCCGCGAAGCGCATCCTGGTGGGCACCAGCCCGCGGACCTCCTGCTGGGACAGCTTGTGCACGATCTGCAGGTGCTTGCGCAGGTCGGCCACCTTGCTGGAGACCCTGCCGCAGAGCGGGCAGCGCGTGATGCCCTCGTGCACCTTGCTGTGCTGCACCAGCGACTCGCGGTGGGTGTAGCTGCGGCCGCAGGTGCCGCACGGGTAGGCGCCTGCAGGCAGACACCGGCGGCGGCGTCAGCGGGCGTGAGTAACACCGGCCGCCACGCGCACGCGGATGGCGGCGTTCTGTTTCGAAGTGGGGACATTGGGACTCTGGGTGCTTGGTTGGTTGTTGGTTTTACGACACATCGACCCTTGAGTCATGTAGCGTCGCCAATCTCTCACGCCGATTGGTCGCGGGCGAAGAGTAGCGACAGGTGAGACTCGAACCCACAACCTTTCGATTGTGATACAAGCAACTTTCCCCTAGGATACTCGTCCCCAGACTCTGGGTACAAAACCAAAAACTAGCTATACAAAATAATGATAACAACCAATTCGGTGAGGCTTTCTGGGTATAATTCGAGCCGTTTCATGACCGTATTAGTCTCAATGAGCGATTTCATTTATTAAAAAAAAACAAATCGATAAAGATGAGATGAGAGATAAGAAAGACGAGATGAAATAGATTCGTGCAGTTCCAGCACCCATACGGTAGTTTTAAGCATTTCCGATATAGGCGCGTAGGTCGACATGTCCGCTTCTGCTCTCTATCAGTTGGCTGGTTGGTTGTTTGGGTTTTGGCATTGACTGCGTTGGTCATATGAGGGGAGATATACTGTTGATCACAACTAATTACCAAGGCCGTAGGACGCAGATCACCGCCACCACTGCTCACTATTATGAATTGCCTGACATTCCCCGCGAATGTCAGGCAATTCATGTCTTCCTCACCATATCCCTTCAATGGCCAGATGGAGTAAAAAAAAGGACGGAAAGGATATTCATGCCCACATCCACATTTAAGCAGCTTTATACCATTCAACAAGGGTCCTCAAGAAACGTGGTGATGCTCCCGCCGGAAGCAAGAACCATCGCTTCCTGAGTGAAACCATCGCAATTTCCTTCATTCGCATTCCGGCGTCTAAGGAAATGCAGTACGTGCCAAAGGCAGCATAATAATTCACGCATGTATTTCTGACGATATGAAGTACTTGCACACGGAGCCGGGAAGACCAGTGGCTTAGGCATGCTCGTCGCCGGAAGTCCAACAACCCGGCACCGAGCGGCGAGACCGATGGCCACTGGTGTGCCCGAACTCACGGCATCGATGAGCAGCAGTGGTAAAAAAAACGCATGCAACAGGACGTCCAGCATCAAGTCCCCATGATGCTAGGGTATTCGGAAAGCGCCTCAGACAACAGTCAACAAAGTAAAAGTCACGACCTTTCCAACCGGGACGGGCAGTAGAGCAAGCCTTCCGCCGCATGATGACCACACCAGGTGCGGACACATAGCGATAGAAATTGTTCACCACGACAATATTCCGTCCGAGATCTCAGGTACCGTGTGCTCTTCAACCAATGCTACCAGATGCACACCGTCGTTTGTGCTAGCCAGCGTTGTCGGATACACACCGTCGTTTGGACAGTCGCCCATCCCAACGTCCAATCGTTATCCCACGGAATAACACGAAACAACACGGCTCAACCTTTCACATTTTACATTGGGGAGATTCGTGAGGGCGGAGGAGCCACGCCTCACTCGGGCACGCTGCTTGTCCTCCTCATCACCCACCCAGTCTCTGTGAGGACCCACCCACCCAGTCTCTGTGAAGACCCACCCACCCAGTCTCTGTGAGGACCCACCCACCCAGTCTCTGTGAAGACCCACCCCCCCAGTCTATGTGAGGACCCAACGCGTTGCCTGTGCTGCTCTGTGCACTGAACCCGGCACACTATTCTCCAGAACCAACCATGCACTGCAATCCTTCAGGCTGCAACCCTGTAGGCAATCAAAACAAGCAAATTCCCTTGAAATAGCGGCGGCGTGCGCAGGCTTCAGGAGGCAGGTGACGCATTAACGCCAGCAGCAACAACATCCGGCAGTGAACGTCAAACACACGCACGCGGGCCAACCGGACAACTTGCGATCGCGGCGGCCGAAAGCGGTGACAAGCACACACAGGAGCAGCGCGGGTCTCGGGAGTCAGCTTCACCCACGAGTATACGGCGCCATAGCGTGACGCGCTTATTGTAGTGGAGCAGTGACGCTGACCTAATGAATGTATGACCTACTGAACGTATGAACGCATGACTGTGTGTGATACACACAGTCATGGAGTATCACGCAGTCCATGACTGTGTGACAGTCCATCATGGACACACAGTCCATGATGGACTGTCACACGGTCAGCGCCACTCACGCACACACACACACACACACACACACACATATATACAATAATCATAATCTTCCGAGCCAGTACGCGGAAGTACAGGACATGATCTCATCCGGGATAGTCTGATTCAAGCTTCAGGGTTCGCTTCTTCTTTGCTTACAGTACACCATCGAAGACACGCTGCTTAACTAAATAGCGAGAGCCCACGTTAACAACGCATCGCAACGCACGTACAGAAAAAAAAACAGCTGGACAGCCTCCACGTGAAGACCGACTCCCAAGAGACTGTGATAAAGTTTCGACACCAACCATAATCGATAAAGTTTCAACCATTCGTGGGTCCACGATACACCAATACTACTCTTGCTGCTGGCGGTGTTGATATGCTTCCTGTTATTGATGCTGTTGCTGATGCTGTTGCTGTTGCTGCTGCTGCTGTTGCTGATCAGGTTGGCTGTACACGTAATGCGGCCGCGTCGGCACCATCTGCCGCACGTCGTCCTTGGACAACTTGTGCACCAGCGCCATGTGGGTCCGCAGGTGCGCCATGCGTCCCAGCACCTTGCCGCACACCGGACAGCCGGTCCTGCCCTCGTGCATCTTGACGTGGTGCAGCAGCGTCTGGCGGTGCGAG
This sequence comes from Imbricaverruca yamaguchii, assembly GCA_034440575.1. Lineage (NCBI taxonomy): Eukaryota > Metazoa > Arthropoda > Thecostraca > Neoverrucidae > Imbricaverruca > Imbricaverruca yamaguchii. Next base: position 70,024 of record JAOTOL010001061.1, on the reverse strand, counting down.
TACTGGCGGCCGCAGATGCCGCAGCTGACGGGACCACCTGCTGCACGTGAGCCCAGTTAGTCGAGCTCTTGCGGAAACAAATTGGCCGACAGCGGAGACAGGCGGGAGCTGCCTATGCTCTCGGAGGCATGCCTGGTGCCAACTTCCTGGAAATACTGCACCGGCATAAATAACGCAAAGGAACTGGGGTAAGGGCCGTGAAGTCGACGCGCCCGAAAACCACGAAAAACAGTAAATATAGTTGTCATATTCGCTAATTGCTACAGCAATACCAGACAGACATGAACGAACAATCTTTAACGATTCAACAAACGAAACAATATTTCCACCAACTAGCAATGAACAAGTAATCAGCTGAATGCGAATTCATGGCGATAGTATCACGGGATGGAGAGCAGCTTCCACACATCTTCGCATCACTGTTACTACATGCATGGAGATGGATAGAAGCTGAACTGGGAGGAAAACTGAGAAAAATGTCAGGAAGAAATTGTAGGAAGTAAAACTCAGCAGAACGGCAAGTTCGGTATATTTCACACAAACAAGAAGTGAAATACACTACAACTGATATCCTAGCGAGCACCAGTCACTACAACTCCACTGGCACGGTATCAACTTACAATATAATAATCTTATGGACAACAGGGACGTGGCGATAGTCGGTGGACTTTAGCTCGCGATTGCGCTGAGAACTTGTCATCACGGAGTTAATATTCAGTACGAAAAAATGTGCCATCCCCTTACTAAAATTCATCCATGTTTCAACTTCGACGGGTCGTGGGCGCTGTGCAGTTGATGCGCCCCTCAACCAGAATAACAACAACAACCTCGACGGGCCTCCAATTGCCGGTTACGGGCACGGCCAGATAAAATTGCGGCGTTTGATAGGAATATCCAAACATGTCTGCCGCCCCGGTAGTTCAGTTGGTTACAGCGCCGCCCTGCATTGGCCTCTCCTGCCCTGGCAAGCCTGGGCTGGAGTCGATGCACGCGTTCGTATTTGGCCTCGGGCTGTGAGGGTCAGTTGGAGACTGGCCCGATAAGACCAAGGACGAGCTGCCAGGGCGACCGTGTCGGTGCAATGACAGCACAATACTCTCGGTCAAAATTATCCCAATGAACTGAAATTCATGGATTGGGTGGTGGGGCATGGGTTCACGCAACAAGTTCAGCTTTACAATAAAACCGTGTCCTATAAGGCTACCATAAGTAAGAATTCTGCCAAAATTTCTATAGAAAACGAGCTATGCATTGTTACAGATATCTGGCAGAATATTGTACTATGACCCTTATACCTACTATCTAAACCATCAGCAACACCAATAATTGTTCTGGGAGGATAGAAAGAACAATATCCAGGTAGCACATACCTTATATGACGGCTGGAGATACGAAGAGCGTTATCCTCTCTTTCGTCACGCTGACTGGATCTCGACTTCCTCACTTTAGTGCCTCACCACAAGGGTAAACAAAAAATTGCCGATCCACTAATACATCAAAATTTTAGCGCAGGAATGACCTACGTTAATGATTAGGCAGGGCGCCGATTCTCAGTTCCAAAAGGAGGCTTGGGAGGCTGCATGCACCAGGTGATTTTCCACTTTAGGGCATTTCGAAGGGTGAGAACACGGCTTTTCTCAAGTGACTAGGAGCGTGCTCCTCTGTGATGTATGTGCAAGGTCTAAGATTGCGATCGGCATTACCCTCTTCTTAGACATCGCGCATAAGCGGCGAAGGCCTCGAAAGGTGAAGGTACCGGGACTGTTTCTCACTTTTACCGTCCTCCTGCCACAACCGGCCGGCAGCGCTACATCCAAAGTCCCTCAGACACCGACACAAATTTGTCCACGTGCGTGTCAATGGAATGTATTTAAAGAAAACAGGACCAGTGCTTCGCATGACTTGCCACTCAGGGCTTGAACTTATCACCCAGTGAGGGAATTCGACTCAAAGTACAGCAGAATCGCACCCCAAAATTGAACGCGTCGGCAGTGCTCCATTGTGTATTTTAAGAAGTGTTCTGGAGGAAGAATCGATGGTTGTCCGGGGTACTGTCGCACGTGCTTCACGGGCAGTATGATTTTTGTGCGGTCCTCTCTCTACACCAACATGGAGGAGAGGAGTTAGTTATTAGGGCTTTAGGGCGCATCGACTACATTGGTCATGCAGCGCCCATAACAATACAACTTATTTACACGTCGATATATCGCACAAGCAAGCTAGCCAACCATGCAGAATATTAGTCGACACAACGAATTGTACATGAAATAAAGCATGGCAACATTCAACATTTTCAACGTGGCGCCTATATTACGGAAAGTGATATTTCAGCGAGGTAGTCGAATAGTCGCCCCGATCGAACAATATCCGAGTCGTTGCCTAAAACCTCACTAAGTGACAAAGTCTGAACACGCCCAAAGTGACGTTTACGCTCCTCCTCGTAGGCGGGGCAGGACAGCAGGACATGCCACACAGATAAGCGGGCGTGACATCTGGGGCAGCGTGGCACATCATCACCAATAAGCAAGTAAGAGTGAGTGGCATATGTACGTCCAATTCTCAAGCGACATAGTGCCACCTCGTCTCGCCTAATCCTACGCGAGCATGGAGGAGAGGAGATACGCAGCCGCTGACAGTTAATGATCACGATCGCGACGCGTCAGTGATAATTATCCGTGAAATAGTGGAATATACCACTTTCTGAACGTTCAGTCGACATCCTTCTCTAAGAAGTGTCGACATCCTGTGACCTACACCATCAGCTCGAATTGCCAACACCACAGCTCGAATTTGAGTCTGGGGCATGAAAACATTTTAAATAACACTATTTACATGCCAAATTTCGACATCTTACTGTGCTCTTTCGACATCTCACACCTAACAAAAACCATTATTCTAACCCTGTGACGCGTGCACATTAGTCCGCAATTGTGAACGAATTTTCACTGTGCACATTCACCCTTGTTACCCGTTCTCTCCAGTAGCACAAGGAAGTAAGAAGCGGAGCGAAATGCTAACCACAGCAACGGCGTCCACGTTGTACACGGACTTAACCACGCCAGCGACGTCCACTTTTACACGTCCTTAGCCGATCGTTCAACAATGACCCACCAGAAACCCAATGACGCTTCCACCAAAAGCCAGCACCTTTGCTCCCCATTCGAACCTTTGCCATTTTCCATTCTTGACATCTCGTATTGAAGGAAGTTCACCACACGTAAAAACGGCGTACCCAACAACCTGATGTATTTCCGATGCTGTGACGTATTGGTGCGGGGAGCGTGGAAGGCCCAGCAGTCTGAGTCTGGCTGTCGCCAAAAGCCGAACGATCAGACAACAGGCGACGAGAACAACAACGGGACCGGATATTCCAGCCTCCAGTGAGCAACATGGTGGAAGTGCATGTAATAATGCGTCGAGCACCGATTCTCCGTGACGCCAAAGATCGTCAGAAACGGCCCTGGTCACATCCAACAGTAAAACGCACACCATTCTCAAGCAGGACGCACGGTAGAGGAACCTTCCACCGCATAACGACTGCACCAGGGTGCACACACATTCACGGAGATACAAGAGCTTCAACACTCCTGTTTTGTCTGATCTATCGTCTAAAATAAGTCTCACCCCAGAAATCACCAGCAGGGGCGCAGCCATTATTTTCTTACGGATGCCCGCACCCCAATATGTGGTGAATTAGACCGCTTTCAGCACGTGCCGAAGAATTGTTTTGCGTCGTGAAAATCCCCAAATTTCTTCTTTGACAAAGTACATTTTCGGTTCCTACGAGCTGTGTCTGCATTGTTGCTACACAAGCACCATCGCAGGGAAAACAGAGAATGACAACACAAGTCTTATCTTACGGAGTGATACCGCGCAATGTTGAGCCTTTGGGAAAATCAGTCAGCACGTGATGGTGTCACACCGTAGCCAGACATGTGCACTGCTCCTGATAATCACTACTGATTCTATATCAGAACCTTCTGTGTTCGTCTGTACTGCGTCGCACGTTCGAACAAGCACTTCTTCGCGCATTAACCTTGCATCGCAATTCGTCAAGCTGTCAACTTCAGGCCATCAAAATAGGGTGTTTCGAAGGCATTTTCCTTCAAAAATGGCAGAAATGTACGTGGGCCTTAAGAGACACGGGATAACATCGTCTGCGACGCGTCGGTTGCAGCAGTGGCGGAAGTCAGCAATGTAAACGCAACACTCAAGTGAACCGGTCGGAACGACCACACGATCACGGCGGCCACAGTACGCTCCAGAGCACAGACAGCACTCACAGTCACGGAACACTCCGCCCCGCCCACACACGAGGCGACAGATCGTGATACGCACGTGACACGTGACACGCAGATCGTGGCGGGCTGCACTGCTGGCGGCGGTGCTGCAGCTCGCCAATGGTGGTGACATGCTGACACATAGTTCGCATCACTTCACCCAGGTCAGGCGCCTATACAGGAACTACCAAGCGAGGAGCGGATTTCCTCGGAGAGCAGCCTTTGACGGAAAATTCGTTGAGCCGCAGGGGGAGCACTCTTGCATTCCTACAAAAGCGGCGCCTCTCGCACAAACGCGTCGAGCTGGGCTACGGGATGATGAGTGCACTGGAGCCTCCATGAACGGGTGCCCTCCCGGCCTGAGGGAGTCCTCATTTCATGAGGATGGGAGGATGATTCCATGCCCCCAGTGTCCCTCTGCGTCCGCCCATGATACAAATAAGGCATGGATCATCTCCAGCCTGCTGCGTAAATGCACGACATTCTCCACATCATCGACAACTTAACGTAAGTTTCCGGATTCGATTCCCTTTGCTTACAGCAATCATAGGATATGCTGCTTAACCACAGAGTGGGAGTCAACGTCAACACCACATTCGCACTCACGAAGACAACTAGAAAGTTTCGAACAGGCTCCCTGATACACCAATGCTACTCTTGCTGCTGGCGGTGTTGAAATGCTTCCTGTTGTTGTTGCTGCTGTTGCTGCTGCTGTTGCTGATCAGGTTGGCTGTACACGTAATGCGGCCGCGTCGGCACCATCTGCCGCACGTCGTCCTTGGACAACTTGTGCACCAGTGCCATGTGGGTCCGCAGGTGCGCCATGCGTCCCAGCACCTTGCCGCACATGGGGCACGTGGTCCTGCCCTCGTGCATCTTGACATGGTGCAGCAGCGCCTGGCGGTGCGAGTACTGGCGGCCGCAGACGCCGCAGCTGACAGGACCACCTGGTGCACGTGAGCCCAGTTAGTCGAGCTCTTGCGGGAACACGTCGGCGTGCACCGGCGACAGGCGGGGGCTGGCGATGTTCCCAGTTGGTTGGTTATTGGCTTTACGACACATCGACCGTTGAGTCATGCAGGGTCGCCAATCTCTCACGTCGATTGGTCGCGGGCGAAGAGTAGCGACAGGTGAGATTCGAACACACAACCTTTCGATTGTGGAACGAGCGACTCACCCCTAGGCTACTCGTCCCCGGCGATGTTCCCGGAGGCACTTGGTCCGCGCCGACCGCCCACTCGAGCAGCCCGCCAGGCGCCATCGGACTGAACAGAACACGGACGGCCACGGCTGGACCGAGCCCGCTATACTCGGCCGGTTGTCGGGTGTTTAGGGGGCATCGACTTCGCCGGTCATGCAACGCCCGCTATACTCGGCGGTGCATATCAGAATAACTCGCGGTTGCCGTTGGAAGCGGTGGCTATAGTTCTACCGTGAGACCTGGCGTGCCACGTGGTTCATTGCTCCCGCACAGGGCATCACGGCACAATCGCGCGGCAGACCGGGAAACAATCAGGAACTACGTCAGGAGCAACGTCCCGAGCTACTGTCAGGGACTCGCATCCGGCTCATGACGGACCTGGTATCTCGCTAAGGGGAGGGGACCGGTGGAGTAATTTTCAGGACACCTTTTCTCACGAAGAGTCTGGAAAATGAATGTCAGCCTTTTTCATTTAGAGGGAAGCCTTCCGCTGAAGACTTCACGCTTAACGAGGAGGGATGTACTTGATCTTCCTAGAGGGGCACCTTTCCTGGTACTGAGGTGTGTGTGTGGTGGGGGGGGGGGTTGTCGCGACCTCACACATCAAAATAGCCGTGACGCATTGCTTCATAGCTATTCCGGATAACAAACCCAGGAGCGTGGTATTGCTCTGTCGCCCATTTCCTGGGTAATGCCTGGAAGCCGGCAACAAGACATCGGCTGAACCAATAAAATCCGGGCATGCTCGATATATAAAACACCATAAAGGCATTACGTGAGCGATTCGGAAACACGTGATGAAGCAACCGACATGGCAGCCAGCTGCACAACAAGCGTTAGCTCCAGGTATGGTATCGCTTGCAACACAGCGTCTTCGCATACAACCCCACCATCAAGCCAAGTCCTTGGAGATGCTGCACCGGCAAAATCCGTGCAAGTAACTGATGTATTCATTAATGGCTACAGCGCAAACACCAAGAAGGCAAATATTGACGTAAAAAATCAATTATATTTACACCACTTGCAACTGACGAAAACATCGGTAGGTAGCTTCACACGAAGACAAGATAATACAAAGAAACAGCGGGATTCTCGCAAATATTGCAGCAATGTCCATGTGTTCGTGTCATATTAATGGAGAAAGCGAGAAGGAAATGTAGCAAGGAAATACAGTTCCTAACCACGATGGGAAATTCAGGGATGTCACACACGCAAAACCAACGGCCATAGTGGTTATTTTGAAGGGTACCAATCACCAGATATTTCCGAACATCAGAGGAACAACTTAATAGACATACTTGATGATAGTCGGGTCGGCTTCATATCATTACTTCAGCGACGACTGGTCATGACACCGTCAATACTTCAGTACTCAATAACCATTACCTCAAACATTGAGCATAATTTCTAAGAAGGAATGAATAGCTTCGGCTACTTAGTGTATTGCTGCCAGTAATATCAGGGATCCCTGTGTTAGTCTTCCTCAATGGACCAATACCTAAATGGTCTACAAACGAATTCCGTGCTGTTCACGATCAGGACCAGTGGCTGTCATTGACGGTCTCAGAGCAGCAATCCCTGGTAGGAACCACCTCTGCCGGATGGTCAGGTTAGGTTGCTAGAGGTGCCACCTCTAACAACGAATCCATTGGCTGTCAACATCAAGGGGCCAATTAAGCATATCGTAGAGGCACCATTCGAGTACAACCAAAGACGATGATTGACAAGGGAGTTGATTCCTGAAAATTATTGTGGGGACCAACACATGGAGGCTAGGAGTCTGTGCAAATCCGTTCGAGGACCGCATAGAATATCATGTTGAAAACCGTAATTATTTCGGGGCAAGCCAGCATTGTGTGGGGGACAAGGCTTCCTCAAAAGTACACAGATCGCCATTTATCATGATTGATTACAGCCCAGTTCCAAATTAATAGATATTTGTTGGAGATACTTGCGTTGGAGGATGCTTGTAATAAGTATCCTCAAACGGAGCAGCTCAAGGAACATATACATCGCAACCATTGTTTGATAATCGAAAAATCAAAAATAAATGCAACCCAACCCGATACAAAAATGCATAAATGTGCCCCGCTCGCCATCAATATCGGGCCGAACTCGCATGAAACCAACCACGCCCTTCTTGAGCTCCATTGATGATAAAACCTTCATGTGCATCCGTTTCAACCTGTTAGCAGTGGGAACGGCCGGTGGAGGCCGGAGAAGGTGAAGACGATGGACTGTGCACTGAATGTAGACTGAATGGAACACCTATGATGCTCAGGAATGACAAGATTGGTTTTATCAAGAGTTTCATATGCATAGCAGTTAATCGATCGCATTGAAACTTACGGCGGGAATTCCTCATATTGAAACGGCACAAGAGGTCTTCGCATTCCGGAAAGCACCGTAAAGCGTGGGTCAAAACGTCTGATGGCTTATTCAGCCCCATGCAAGAGGCCATCATGATGCTGCGAGTTCGCCTATCGCAATTGGTATACAGGAAAGCCCGAGTAAACATACGCTACGAGAGCACAGAGGCGAGCGAGCCATAAAGCTAAGCAAAAGGAAAGAAATAAGATGAACATTTGTGCTTAATGACACTTAACTGCACGCTAGGAATCACACAAGATACTTTTAGGACGACGAACAGAGCAACATGCAAGTATCACATACCTTCAAAAGACAGCGGGAGTAATGAAGAGCGTTTTCATCACTTTCGTCGCTTCGACTGGTTCTTGACGCCTGTACCGCAGCGCCTGAGCCGCCAATACATGAAAACCTCATCCGGAACCACAACTAATGATTGGACAAGCAGCGGGAGTGGATTTGTGATCTGTTATTCAGGATTTGAAGTAAGGGGACGGAGTGAACAGGGCGATTTTCCGTTTTTTTCTGTCATTTCGCCGGGCAAGAATGCGGTCCTCTGAGAGCAGAAGCCCCATGCAGTGTACAGGTGAGTGGTATTTCGTGTTTGATATGATCGTAGTCACATAGGAAAGTAAATTAACTTGATGGATAAAGTTCTTGGTGACTAACAACCAAAAAAAGACTGGACCACGTATTAAATTGCAAACATACATATATCTTATCACAGAAATTGGCATGGGATAGACTTTCCGACCACGGACTGAGGTAGTCGAACACTTTGTAGGGTGCACCTATTGGAATGTACAACAGAGTGGACTTTGTATGTTCTTTGCGAAATAAAAGTGGTGAAGCCAAAGCGACAGCAGTCTAATGAAGTATATAAATACACATGGGTCCTTGAGCACGTCTTCACCCTTCGAAATTATGAATAACTTATTGTAAATCGCATGCATATCGACAAGATGGGAAGCAGCACGCATCAAGAACATTCACACGATTCAAAGAACAAGACCGTTTGTACGACGCAAAGTGGAAGGCGTGTCTCGTGACCACCTGGAAAAGTCGACCTTCACCACATGTGCCTAGAAGAAGTGAGCTGAAAATTGCGTCCATAACAAATATGCAGAAAACACAGAGATAATTACAGCCGGCGCGCAGAATGAGACGAGAAGCAGCTGTTCTTTAATCAAACACCCCATCCTTCGAGTGCACCACGCTTTGCCGAGGAAGACAACAGTGACTTGAACCGCGGATAACTGTATTCGTAAACACAGCTGTGGCTGTACACGCGCACCAACGTGACATATTCGGGCACCTCTGCCAAGAGCGACACGAACCAAATGTTCCGAGGATATCTACACATCCCATTCACCACACTGAAGTTAGGTCCACGAGATCAAACACAAGCGGACACCAACTGCTAGTTTGCTGGCAGCTTCTGCGGCTCGGGAAGCAGCCTAAACGTCCACAAGTGCCGGGCGACTTGCAAACTACACCTCACAGTTGGCCTGTAGTGCCTGTAGTGTAGACTGGCTCGGTGCCAAAGGCTGGTCATCGACGGCGACCAACTCCACAGATAGTCCCACGCTCCAGGCCTGCAGTGCAGCGGAGCTGAGAGACGCCGCGACAACATGGCATATTCTACCGACTCAAGCCGTCTGAAGCTCACAGTTGATCCGGATGACACGGCAGATAAACAGCGACCAAGCCCACAGATACACTCGGACAGAGACAGGATGCTATGCTTGCACACGCCCCCACCCTCAGTCTTCAAATGGACGACGCATATCACATTCCAAGGGCACGAGCTCCAGCGCAACCAGACGTAAAACATTCACAATTACTGTGCGCTGGCATATATACACGCTACGATGGTCTTGAGCTGCCGTCGAAAGCATAGTTAGGATGAACGAGATGACAATATATACAGCGAAAACAGGGATTAGTTGATCCACAAGGTTGATCCACAAGGCAATGAAAGACCCGATAGCTGAGTGATGCCCGGAATACCTGCAACTTCCCAACGGAGGCGAAAGCGAGCAACGTGAAAAGCTTCAGACAATGTTGGCAGCGTCATCAGCCTCGTAAAAGAAAACCGCAGAACATATCGTAATAACCTGAATGTAGGCACACGATAGGCATCTAGGCATGTGATCCGAAATTTCACCATCCTACATCATGGGATCAGGTTCGGGTGCACATCACGTCAAATCCAGATAAGGTCAGGCTGAAATGACTGGATCGGGTCGGGGTCATGTCCAGGTCTCGCTTCACCACTGGCGGCGACGTGTCGCCATGCGCACAAGGGTGACCCGACACTCAGACCGTTGTCGGTGGTGTTCTGGGACATGGGTTACATAATTACACAATTACAATTACAATTACAATTACACACGCCGGATCGGCGCAGCGCGGGGACGGCACTCGGAACCGGCACGGACCGGGCACCGGTTGGAGCCGGTAGGACGGCCAGATGGGACATCGTGTGGGTAAAGTAGGATGCAGGAAGTAGGACACAGGTGTCACACGTGTGTAGCAACCACGCGTGTTAAACTATGCTGTGCTATGCTACGCCAGGTGGAGTGACAAAGGCTGGACATCTTGGGGTCGATACTTTATAAGATTATTACTTTTATCATTTCTATTCGTATTTCTTTTCTCTTGCTGAGCCTTATCACTCGACGACAATCCGCGGACCGGTCGACACGCCGCCGGTCCTCAGATTGCGGCGGCTGGCGCGTGGTCCGAGTGTTTCAGCCGGATGTGCCGGTTCAGTTGGCCGACGGTGGCGATGTTCTTCCCGCAGAACGGACACACGGTCAGGCCCTGGTGCCACTTGCGGTGGGCGTACAGCGACTCCTTGTACTTGTACGACTTGCCGCACTGGCCGCACGGGAAGCGCGCCACGCCTGCAACGCATCGGACATCAGCAGCCACTTCGCCAGCCAGAAGAACGCATCTCAACACATGAACATGTCCACATGGATGCACGGTGAACATTAGACAACTCGTACGGTTGCGCGGTCACGCTTTCCGAGCGGGGGCCGACATTGGCGTTGGTGACAACAGCAAGGTAATGGACGCGGGTCATTCAGAAACTCTACAGCTGAACGGAGCAGTATGAGGAGAACGAGGAATTTAGATTTGCCGCACCTTTCCCAATGCATGCATGCATGCGCAGTTGACGGAGGGCATGCAACAGTAGTTCGTGCAACAATGCACATTTTCGATAGGCACCATTATTCCACTGCCATGTTTGTGTAGCGATGTAGTCGGGGAACTACACACACACACAACATGGACACAAAGTCCATGCTGCTGTACACCATACACTTCTGAAAACTACGCGAGCTGAAGAGATTGGTGCTGTAGTCACACAACTGGGTACTGCACTTGCATTTACTGCTGCACTCACGGTATTCCTGGAGTGTATTACCGGGGCATATCATGTACAATAAACATTCGGGAAAGTTTCACAGACTTGGGAAGAAAGCACACAAATGTTATACGCTGAAACTCTATATTCCCCCGGAACATGTTTTGAACTATGAAATATCCGAAGGGCGGGGAAATCTGCATGAACTCCGTGATACTGGTATATTGCTCATTAACTACATAGTCTCATGAACTACATAGCTACATAGTCAATTCGTTGGCATCACCAAAAGTATCTCCAAAACATGGCCAAACCAATCTACATTCGGATATTAGTGGTGAAAAAGCAGTTACGGGTAACAAAGCATTCACTCACAAACCGGAAGCAGTATGGCTGTACATGGGCGTCATGGATCTCCACGTGGACCCCTGCCATGTTGTGCATTCTCTCCATTTCAAAGCGATTGAAGGGACTCCGAACTCTGATTTGTTGGTGGTGGTAGTGGTGGTAAACTGGTGCCTTAGGACGCGCTACTACCACTCTGTTTCGGTGACCAAAGTCAAGGCCATAGTCAGGTCTTCATGGTTAGGGAATTACAATATTGTAGCAAAACGATATTGAGCTTTCAATGCACCACACTTGCAGCAGTTCTTCAGCATGCACAGTCACCATGGGATTGATAGAAATCGGAAGACGTACACTGTTGTGCCTACATAAATATTTTGAAACAACTTGTTTCCCCCGCATCCTCCTATCGCCGTCATCCTCACCAACTGTGAATGATTACGTAATTCAGTGCAAGTACGCAGCTTATCAAGATGGTGCAAGAAGACGGTTGACATGATGACATGATATTTCAAAATGACCGAAATATACATATCAAGATCCAAGCTCCCGCTGTATGCACACAGGCTGTTAACATCCTGGTGTATCAGGCAATGACAAAGCATGAACAAAGGACAGGCGATTTGTTTGCCTTCTGTTCACAAATTCAGTTATAATCATGCTCGATTTGATCATCGACATGCTATATCAGATGAGATATCTAACCGTTAACCCGTTCGAGTAGCAATTGGTACGATGTCGGGCAAGCCGCGTTTGATACAAGGTGTTACATCACATATCCGATGGGAAATAAGACCAGGTGACCAGTTGATGGAATGTCGCATTGTTTACTCAAAGGCATTTGGCGTTTTATATATCTTCATGTCAGAATATGTGTGATTCTCCAACGGGATTATTCGAACTCGACACGACTTTTATATTGCGGGCAACCCAATCCATGGCTCCTTCGAGACCATCCTCTTAACCTCGTAACCATACGGTGCCCATCCACGGGTGCCATCTCCCCGTGAGATATGCGGGATTTGATCGTGAGTAGCCAGACGAGCAATTCGTAGGAAGCTGGACTTGATCGCCTGATGCCGGCCAGCACGACCGAAGGTGACCAACATCTGGCCGTTTCCAGGTGCAGACATTGTCAAGACAACCCTCTGAAGCATTTCAATTGGTCAACTTATTGGTCGTTATTGGTTTTACGACTCGTCGACCGTTTTGGGTTAAATAGCGTATCCAACCTCTCATGCTGATTGGGCTCTGGTGAAGACTAGCGACGGGTAGGACTCGAACCTACAATCTTTCGATTGGAAGACAAACACCTAACACCTAGTCACCCCTTCTCCCACCCGATTAACATTTGGAATGCAGTGGCCATGGAACTAGTCTACGTTTCCGAGCACAATCTCTTGGCGTTCATGGCACAATTTCTCGGCGTTTTTCGGTACAAACACAATGTGATTCTTGTTCTTGAAATTTAGTCGAAATGCTTTCTGGGAATAATTTATGCACCATGGTCATGTGCTGAGCAGGACTTGCAGCCACAAACCCGACCCCATGAGCCCATCTGGGAAGTCCAGTTTAATGGGATCATGTTGACGGTAACCGCTTAGTTACGTTAGTTAGACTGAGTAAAGGAATAGCACGCTGCCAGTGCCAGTGGCCACCACGTTACCAAGTCACATGTCTGCTGTCATCTGATCACCCCCCCGCCCCCAACAGTGGGATATGCGAACGCGTTAAGCGTATTGAACCCTGTCTTGCCAGGACAGGGCAGACTAATGGAGGTCGGCACTAGCCAGTAGTACTGTCGAAGCGGCGGATAACCTATATCCTGGTTAACTGTGCAAGAAAACAAGAAGCGTGGAAGGGAAAATCCCGTTTATTAATGATGGAAATCAAGCACAAGTATGGATTACACCAAACCTGTATCTACTACACTTGTCATTCATCACCATCAAATGCTTGCCGCAGACCAGAACATACAGGATACAACCTGACACAGCTACTTTTTACAGCGACAAGGACCCAACAATGTCACGTTCCGGGCCACCCGCAGATCGTCTTTCCAGGTGATAGCTTAGTTGGTTATTAGGGTTTTGGATGAGTGAGTAGGGTGATATCATCGATCTTACGGTGCAATTGTATACGACAAATAACAGTGCGAGCTAGCTTACATTCCGAAGGAAGCGTACAAAATATGTGAATAAGATCCACAAAACACGAGCCAAAGTCTTGTGAATGACAAGCCCATGAGATCACACAACATGCTGACGACATCCACAAAACACCAGCCACGGTCTTGTGGATGGCAATAACAGGAGCGCTTCTGTTAGCTGGGAAATAAACTGCAAACATTCAGACTACGGAGAACGGCAGCAGATCGAGCACGTGCTGCGAGATGCAGCCTCGCCCGTACCACGAACCAGTAGTCACGTGCTAAGAAGTAATGAAAATCACTGTTTACAAGATGATGGAAAAAAACGAGTCAATAAAAGGGACCTGACAAAAGCATGTGCTCTCAAGACACCTTAACTTCTTGCAGGAGACCAGGAAAGTGCATTTGCAGCCGTAGGTTCCCCTTGGGTTCTTTCACGATACATTCAATCGCTGTCATATAACGCAGCTAACCACTCTTGCCGTTTGGTCACGGGTGGACTCGGTAATCTCGCCGACTGTGGGATTCGAATCTACAATTTTGCGATAAAGAGCCGAACACTATACAGAATGAGCTACCGAGCCCCGGATGCAAGATATATAAGCCCATAGGGGTCTGCCACGAGGCCATCAGCTATTGCCAGCAGTCTTGCCGGTAACACTTCACTGGCATAGCAAAAACTAGCCTTTGCCAGTAATTTACCAACCCCGATGCAAACTACAACGGTAATTGGACGTCGAACTTAAAAAACATTCTTTGTTGGCCGTAGATTCCAAGACCATGTGATAATCTACACATCTACAGCAAGTGTGCTGGAGGTGCTCACCAAACGGCATGACCACTGCGAGAAGCACGACCTCGACCGCGTGGGGACCGACGGGACTATGTCGTCACACACCACACCCGAACACCAACTCACGACGAACTCTACCATCTCATCTGGACGAGAAGTGCTCCGGTCACTGGAACACTGCTCATGTGCTCCACTTGTGCCCACACTGCCAACGTCTGGTCCAGCTGGGTGTGCAAAGCAAGGACACACACGCGGTGGACAAACACTCCCACGCATGATAAACCTTCACGCATTTTGAACACTAGAGCGGTTGTAATTCGGTCCAACGCACCGCGATCCAGGACTATGACAGCGACATAAGTAACTCAGTTGGTTATTTGGGACTACATACAGGCTTACATACATACGTAACGTACGTAACTCGTTTGTAGGTGTTGGGTGGCTGACAACAACTTACAACAAAGACGACCAGATGAACCGTGCCGTACACCAGCGCTAGTCTCCCACCAAGAGGCTGTGCCGTGTCAGAGGCTACGCAAGCTGGCTACAAATCGTCATCACTGCCTGAACGCAATTTCGTCCCGCCAGCCGGCTGTTCGCCACCCGAGTCCTGCCGTTCCGCATTCGACAGTGGCTGGCTGCCAACTTCAGCCTCGCCGCGACCTCGGCCGCCGCCCGGCGACTGGCTCACGCGCCTCGAAGGGCGGGTGTGCGAGTTGCGCGGAAACTCGGCAGACGGCTGTGCTGAGCTGGTCCGACCCCCGTCACCCGTCACCCATCGTGCAGACGGGCCGACGTCCATCGACGGAGCAGGCACAACCACACTCGCCACGCCTAGGCCTTCCGCTTGTGGACTGCGTCGTGCGTCCCTTCCCTCGCGACCAGCGCGCGACGCGTCCCCAACAGCGCCAGCCTCGGCGCAGTCCCAATTTCGGCGCACGTCCGGGAGCGCGGCGCGCGGACTCTGCCTGCTCACCTGACCGCCGGTCGGGTCGTACCGCCCGCCCTGCACCCCGCCCGCGGTCCGCCCGCCGGCGCCGCCCGGGCTCGACGGCCCCCCGTCTCCGGCGAACATCGCCAGGCCCCTCGCGGCGACCGGCGCCGGGCGCAGCGCGCCGCCGGCCGCCTCCTGGTGGCCGGCACCCCTGACGAACCGCTGCTGCCGCCGCCTGGTGGCCGTCGGCACCATCACGCGCACCTCCTCCTCGCTGAGGCGGTGCACCGAGCGCAGGTGGGCGCGCAGCGACGCCACCATTGACAGTGTGCGGCCGCACAGACTGCACGTGGTGGCGCCCTCGTGCGCCTTGCGGTGCAGCTTGAGCGAGATCGGGTGTAGGTAGTGGACGCCGCAGGTCTCGCAGGTGTAGCGCGGCGCTGTCGGACAGGAGACGTTAGTTGCGCATCGCCATCGTCATCGCCATCGGTAGTTATTAGGGCTTTATGGCGCATCGACTACGTTGGTGCCATCGGCATCGCCATCGCTACACAAGGGCAGCCGGCGGATGCATGCCTGGCGCTCCAGAGCGCAGAAAACCTCCCACACACAATGACGCATCGAACGACGGTGGAATTCAACTTCGGACCGCAAGCCTTCGATGTACTATCAACTGCTTGTTTGTTTATTTATTTGTGTTTAGGCGCGCATCGGCTGCAGTGATACATCACCTGCTTAATTAATTTGCATTCATACTCCAATGCTTAGTAGTGCTTAGAGGCGATGGGAATAACCACAACTACGGCTCTTAATCGCCAGCGTTCCAGCCACAATGTGAGAAGACAACGCGTCTGAGACATCCCACCTCGCGTGCCATTTGTGAATATTCAACAACTGTCGAGCGGAAAGATTGGTTCTCGTTGCGGCCATCAATTCGTTCATTTGAGGTAAAATATTTCTGCACTACCACAGCAAAGAAGCAAGCAAAAAAAGGCCACGATAGAACAGCTCGACTGGTTGCCCGCATGGCGATCTTCGCAGCTGGGGCACTCCACGACTCATCGGCCGCCAGGAAGAAACATGTACATCCTCATCTCAGGTTTTCAATTAAGCTGTTCTACATGTTGTATGGCGCGCCGAATCCACTTGTACCATTTTCAGCTCGACTTTGACTAACAACTTTTTTTTTCTATGGCATCGGTAATTGTGGGAGGCTAAACTGAAAAAAAAAAAAGTTTAATGACCCATGCCTCCTATGACTATATAGTCATACAATGAAGCTGTATATCATTTCACTCGTAATCATGTAGTGACCATAATGGCTATACATTTGGCTTTCAATTTGTACAATTTTAACCTGATGACCTCGTGACTTTAAGTCCCTTGATCTAGTTTGAAAGGTGGGCAATGACAAGCCAAACATTTTGGTGTCCGAAAAGAACCTGGCCATATTTGTTTCATTAATGAAATTGTGAAATCTGACATAAAAATATATGTTTTGCATGTTTCAGTGTGCAAACAGCGCTAGTGCGGGTGGTACAATTTGTGAAATATTCAACATGGTGATTTTAACTACACCAGCATCATTCTTTCGAAACACGGGTCTCTCTTCTTGCATGACACGCATCAAGTGTTGCTCGTTGTTTGTGTGTTGATAAATATCTGGGTTCAACGGCACTTCGACAGGCCCTATGATCATTAGTGCCGATGCAAGGCATGACCTGTGGTATTTTGAACGATGAAGACTTCTGTAAATACATTTTACATCTTCCTTGATATATCTCGAACATTTCGACTGGAGAGTTCCGACGGCCACAACGGGCAAAGTTCGTTCGAACAGAACGGGCCATGTGGCCACGGGACGGCGAGAGAAGAGAGCGAGCCGAACTGCCGACTGTGATTTGACTGGTCCTTCTGTGATCATTGTCGTTTGTGTCTCGGCGTTGGTGCGCTGACTGGCACTTCTCGGCTGATCATTCCCAAACGCAGAATTGAACGTAGCGACCCATTTATGCGTCACAAGACCAAGATGTCGACAAGTGTTCTGACAGTGTCAGTATCAGATGCATCAGTAGCGTCAGGTAGCGAACCGCGGGTAAATGAGGACACCTCTTCAAATGTAGCTAGTCGATCACATTCGACAAGGGCGCCATAACTCTAAGAACTGAGACAGGATAATTACCAGCAAAGCCGGAGATCAGATAGGCGTCTGATGATTGTCGGAGATCACATCAAGCCCTAACACCGGCGACCGAAGCTGAGCTTGAATGGAAAATCGACAAGCGGCGAGTAGTCCAGCAGAGAAGAGGGCAGAGGCACTCGCTTCAAAACCAAAAGATCGTGGGCTCGAATCCCACCAGTCGCTACTCCTTGCCCGAGATCAATCGGCGTGATGGATTGGCGACGCTGTATGACACAAGGCACCCCACGCGTCGCAAAGCCAATAACCGCAACGGAAAATCAACACGGACGACATTCAGTACTCAGAATCAAGCTCCTATTCGATGAAGTCCGTGTTTGTATATGCTTCAACGCAGGTAAAGACTCCCACTGCAATTCTTCAGACTTGTTCAAGTGACCAACCACCCTACCACCCAGTCAAATCCTGTCAGACGAGACCTTAACGCCAACCACCCCTTCCCCCAGTGAAGCCCTATCAGATGGGCCCTGACGCCTACCAACCCCTCCCCCAGTGAAACCCTGTCAGACGGGGCCCTGACTAAGATTGATCCGTCCAGTCATGCAACACAAACAACTGCTCCCGGTGGCCAACACCTACTTCTTATAAATTCAGCACACCGCCACAATACAGCAAGCGTAATCTAACCATTTAACGGGAGAGCTTAGGAATGCCCAGATACAGGAAAGAGGGGGACAGAAACTAACGCGAGCATCTTCGGCGTAAAAACGAAGCCATTCGGCTATCTTGGAAATACCAAATCCAAAGGACATGCATTCATGCCTCTTTAGCACAACCCAATAAGATTAACCCTCCCTTCTCGGGGGTGTCTTCAACCGCCCTTCCCCTCAGGTTTTTCGCGGATAGCGACCTAACGGCGCGCGGCAGCGCGCCAAAATTTGGCATACCTTTTCACACATCAATTTGGCATGATTTTTCAAAACTTTGAAGTCAGGTCATCTAGGGTCAACGAGTTAGTCAAGGTCAAGTGAGGTCACCTCCAAAAAAGTATAACCAGTCCTCAAGCTTTAACGGATACAGATATTTTAATGAAATGTTCAGCGTTTGGTTATCTTTAGGGATGTAAGAAAACGCACGAGAGGAATTTGATTTTTTTCCCGTTATTACTACATATAAATTTTGCATATTTGCCTATTGCATTTCAAATCGAAGATTCTGGCTAAAGAAAGCATTCTTTTTGGGCACGTTGACTTCCAACACAGTTTCTCGGTCTGCTCTACCCATTACAAAAATAAAAATAAAAAAACTTCAAAACTCAAAATTTTGAAATTGTAACAAAAAAATTACAAAAATATTTTTGTGGGACCAAAAATTGTTATGGCCCTGGTCGAGTTCTCTGTCCTTTTCTGACCCCAAACAATTGTTTTATCTCAAATATCCCCCAAAATGAACTCCCCAGATCCAAATCATAAGGTAAGTCGGGAAAATCCCTAGTGACATAACTTTTGGGGACTTTTTGTGGGGTGGATCCGGAACCTACTCGTCAAGCGCTTTCCGATAACACCTCTTTCGTTTTCGTGCGACGCTTAGTTGAGATTTTAGAGAGGGGTTACTATCCCCCCCCCCCGCCGAGACGGGGTGTGAGGATCTGACCGGAGAGATGTGGTGGATTGGAGTTTAGGGGCGCGTCGACATCTAGGGTTATTGACCGGAGAGACGGCGCGGGTTAATCATTCCATTTTGGGGAAAGTTTGGAAACACTCCCCGAACATAAAAACTTCGTACCGAATGTGGGAACTCAGATCATCCAGAAATTGACGCGGCGTGCGAATCTAGTGTCGAACAGACACTTCGTCTTGGGAAGGTAGCATTAACGTAAATAACACGTTAAAATGGCTACACGTCGTTTATTCCAGTGGACGAAATTGGCAGAGCTGCTCGCATGCTTTCAAATTAACAAGATATAATACAATACATGAAAATATAACAAGATATAAGCGAACACAATGCGTTACGAACGGCTACACCAACTTCCAAACATGACAGAAAAAAAACTAATGCCATGCCTATGAAAATACGTACAAAACTGCATGCGCTTCTTTTTAAAGTATATAACGCACTGTTTAAATATAGTGGAGAAAACACACGGACCAAATTATTCGAAACGATATGAGTGCATAACTTAACATTTTACATCATTTTACAGTCAATCATTGCGCTTCCGCCGCTCAATTTCGCCTCTTGTCTCTATTTCATAACTACGTCGTCGACAGAGGTTCTACAAAGCCATGATACTCGCATATGATTCGCAACATTTTTCCGCTTGGTAAACTATCAAAATATTTCAAACCAGGACATTACCAAGCAAAATAGCACACGAATAACACACACACACACACAGCTGCGCTTCATGTACTGTTTGCTTCCACCAATTGCGTACCTATTCCCGTGCTTCAATCTCAGATATTTATATAACCTCAGTCACAAATGTTTCACGCAACCTCCGTACCCCTCGGGAAAGTTTCCGCATGGTCAACCCAACAGGAAGGCTTTTTGAATACCAATTTGTGTGCACGCCAGTGTTCAGTCACCGGTGGCCGTCCAATATGTATAAATGGGATGACGTGATGACGTGACGACCTGATGACGTTGTTGTGACGTTGACGACGGCCATCTGCACACCATCCCTCACGTTCAGCCGAGCTACTGCGTGTCGATGTAAGGTCGCCCGCACCAACATCCGCAGAGTTGTGCCGACAGCGGCCACAGCTCGCCGACCTCCCAATCGTAAAATAAATATCTAAAAAGCAGCCTACCCGGCTGCAGTTTCCCGTCTTATCCGGCGCCCTGTCGAGGGCCGTTAGGACGGTTTGTCTCGCTCGTGTGGTCATAATCTGGAACTCTGTTAACTGAGCATTGCGAGCTTGTCAGCACTATCATTTTGCCGACTGGTTTGTTATTTGGGTGCATCGACCTGGTTTGATCGTGCTCATCGTCACCCAAAACCATTCATATTCCTGAGACTAAGATATAATCCTCAATGTCCACGGATTCATAGTTACAAATGCCTAAGCGACACACTCAAGCATACACACACCAAAAAACCTAACGACACTGACGGACAGATGATAGCGAACTTCATGTCGAGATATATAGTCGAAAAAATAGCAACGTTGGTCAGGCGTGATTCACCGCCGAAGACGTAAATAAGTTTAAGCGATGACACACGCTGTTAAGAATGTTGTCTCCGCTTTACTCCACAATCGTGACAGATCGGCTTAGACTCATCAATAAATAACCACGAGTGTCGCTTGCGTGTGTGTGCCCTATCCTTAGTCAATGCACGCTCCGTAGTTCAAACCCCTGGCGGCACGGTACGTCGGATGGCCACTTGGTCGGGCACACACCATACTGGGCCCGTCGACCGCGGCGCGTACACACTCATCCGACACGCATCCGACACGCCCTTGGCACACAGCTCACCACTGCCGCGCCACTACGAACGTGCTCGGCTGCGCATCGCGCGCGGCTCCAGGCGCCGTCCGCGCGTCGTGAGCCGCGCCAGCACGCGCATCGTGCGCCACGTCCGGACGCGCGTCGTGCGCGACCGCGGCGCGCGCGTCGCGCACGGCCGTCAGCCTGACGTCGTGCGCCAGAGCGGGCCTGGCGTCGTGCGCGGCCGGCGGGCGCGGCTCGTGCGCGGTGCGAATGTGCCGGCGCAGGTTGTGCACCATGCTGTAGACCTTGCCGCACACGGGGCACGTGGTCTGGCCGGAGTGCTTCTTCATGTGCATCTGGCGCGAGTCGAAGTTGGTGTACGACTGGCCGCAGATGACGCACGAGTAGCGCGTCACGCCTGCGGCAGAGACACGCACCGGTCAGGGTCGGACGACGGCGGCCAGTGCGGACATTCAACTCCGGATGAAATCCGGGAAAGAAATTCTGCGCCAACTTAACAAAGAGTAAGACGGCTGTAGCGGAAGCGAGTGCGGAAGGAAAGTAGCAGGCAGTGAATCGGCCGGGCGACAGCTCAAAGGCCGGGGCAGCAATGCTAGGAAGAATACCGAAGATGACCCGAATCAGGTAAGACCAGCATAAAGAAATGATGACCAACCGTAAGCATAACAACGAAGGAAAAAGTGAATGTAATGAAAAATGCTGAGATTATGTACCCAAATGTTCAGATATTATTCTAGAAATGTTACCACAGCCATATTCCACCTATGGTTTCCGCATGGTATTCACGTGGAAACCTGAGGATCGACTGTCTATTTTCCTTTTAATCTTTACAGCTAGTGGAAACTTCCACTTGTATTGTGGTGCATTATTCATTTGCAGTGTACTTATCACGATCAGCCAAGTGACAAGAAAGTGACACAAGATTTCCGAATATAAAATGTAATGCAAATATACAAAAACGCAAACATACAATTTGCCATCAATCTCACACTACTTCGATAGCATCCTAGCCATGTAAAAAATACCTATAAGTTCAGCAGAAATATTTATTCGTCACTAGGAAGAAGTTGCATGTTTTGCTGTGAAGATAGCGTGAAAAGAATACCCCAGTATAGAGAAAGGCAGTCTGTAGAAACAAGCCAGCAAATTCACAATTACTTACATCAGTCAGCCGTATTTTGACCAAATTCATTCTTGACACAATCTGGGCCGTTCACACCGCAAACGTTAAAATAAATCGGAGCGGTAGACCAGTGAGTAAAACCGAACAGAAACAAAACTTCACGTATCAACTTCCGCGATGTTCCCGGAGCCTTGCGCAAGAAATGTCCTCTGCGAAACGCTCAAGCGAAACAAACTCGAGGACATTGCATGGTGACAAAAATACAGATCGGTCGACTTCGGGACTTCGTTCATAGTGCGAAGTGGTGCAACAATATCATCTTATAGCCGGCGCAACATCAGAGGAAGGGGTTCAATCGACAGCATCTGATTGCATTTCTAACAGAGTAAAATACCTAATACTTTCGTGTGTGTGGGTTGCTGATGCACTCTAACACGTGAGCAAACACAGTGCTCAAATAACGATAGGCAAGAGTACGGGGCGAGTTTTAGTGGGTAGACGGGACAGCACTTCGCCCCACCCTTAACTTAGGACGAGCTTACCATCAACCTAGCGGGCGTTTCATATAAAAATTGACTTCATATGGCTCTTCCATCTTAACAGCGAGACCGTTCCTGCACCACTGTACTGCAGGATAAAAGTTATTTCACAGCCCGGTACTGGAAGCGCACCCATGTATTACCACTGCATGTGCTCTTGATAATGCCAGCGTGGATGGGTTGTATTTCGAATATGGCACCGGTTGAAACGAGGAATACATTCAATGCAAAATTAAAACCCAAAACTAGCCTTGCTCCAACAAGGTACAGAGGCGCATATGTGCATGCGTGCAAGCAATAGCCAATCGATTCATTCTATGTACCAAAATCGTCCATGAAAATACTTGCCGTGGATTTCGCATCAACAAACTTCCACAAATTCCAACTTGGTTTACTTTAGAAATAGGCCTGATTTCCATTAATGGCATGGGGTCTCGAGCAAGATAGAATATACGGTAATCTTTAATGATAGTTCCCACCCACAATTATGTAAAATACCACCAAAGCGTCGTGCTACCAGTCAGAAAAAAGCAGTGAGAGATCGCTGGGTAAAACGAACCAGTCGTGCCGAGTCTTCAGCACCTGAGAACTACACAGTGGTCCCGTCCATCCGTGACGTGGCGCACGCCTGACGTCACACGTAGCGTTACATCAGAGAAGTCTGAGGCGATGAGAGCCATACAGTTAATAAATAATGCCAAGGCTGCGCTCGGGTTCCGTGGTGCCGGATTCTGGCATCGGCCAACACCCCTGCAGAGATCGGTCAGGCGGCTCAGTCGTAACGTCTCCGACACCAGGCGACCGGCTGCAGCCAGCTGACTGGGCGATCGACGAATCTGGAAATGAACGCATGCAATGAATACCGTTCTGCAACGGAAGTTGAAAATCGATGGTATGGTGCATCATTTTTGGGTGGAGATTATACACCAGAAATAAATGACTCACAACGTTGAGCAACACACAAGCGACACTCCTACCACCTGTCACAAAACTGTTTGGTAGTCCCAGCTGGGCACATGACTGTGCGAATGCCAACCCATCTCGGAATACTTTTCTGCATTTCTCACTTGGAGTAATAAGTATCAGCACTAGAAAGACTCAAGTTGTTAGTGAGTAAAATGTGAAACAAAATGGTTTTACCTACAATAGGTTTCATACAAACTGTAAGCACACAGACACAGTCGTCAACATTAACGAGATCTAGAGCATAACAAAGTAATGGCGTCATCTGAAACGCATACTACCTTACCGAATGCTTAAACGTCTGATACCACACACATCGTAATTATCCAACGCTGAAATAGTGATGAAGCAAAATGTAATACACCAGACCAATACCTTGCAAAATAAGGCGAAATTGTATCTAAATAAATCAACATATATATATATATATATATATATATATATATATATATATATATATATGCACATATAATATCCCTGCAATTCAGGCTCCTCGTTTCAACACTTCCACTGCACACAATTGTATATCACAGAACGGCTTGCGGCTGCGTATCATGTCTTCTAAAGTTCACATCTTCCAGCGTTGATAACTTGCAAAACTTGGAAGTCAACTTCCAAAACAGCCCGGATATTAACTAAACCGAACCTAGCCTAGCCTAGCATAATCTTCAATTTCTTTGGAAATGAACTTCCAATTTAGAAGTCATGAACTACAACGTGGTTTTTGGAAAAAAAATGAACGGACCACTTACTTACACAAGTGGACACAATAACGATTACGTGAGACATTTGCTTCTTCTGAGTATATGCTAGGCCGAGCAGGACAATACAGATTGATGTTGACTTGAAAATTAATACCGCACCGGTAATGTTCAGCCGAATAAGGTAAACTCACAGTGAATTCAAGAAACTGAGTCATTTCAGGTCTGTTAAAGCCATTCTCGAAGGCAGCGAATATCATAATCTACCGAAGCGTCAACGTATCAAGTCTATGGATATACCAAACACACAATATCCAAACAAATGTAAGCGGAGACGTAGACGACACTTACCTCTCACTCCGGCACTAATTCTCCACATCCACATCACTTGTCCACGAGACGGTAGAATACCTCGGCATAAATATCTTCCCAAAAAACGCCGCCGAGGCACCGCCAGATGCATACCATCGGTGTGGTACGCTAAGCCCACTCGAGGGCCAGTCCTCTCGAGTCGCTGGGCCTTCAGTCAGTCCACAAAGTCTCATAGTCCACAGTCATTCAGTCCAGTCGTTCAGTCCAGTCGTTCAGTCCAGTCGTTCAGTCCATAGTCATCCAGTCCACAGTAATGCAGTCAAGGTGCCCAGACTTGATAAGAGCGACTGGGGCCAGCTGGGTTGAGTCTACAAAGGAAAGATACAAGACGAGAAAAGAACTTAAGACCCCATAATCAATGTCATATTATAGGACGTAATGAAACTATCTACCTCACTATGTTGCCGTGGCCAATATCGTCAGCATCACATGCTCGAAGACCGGTTATGAATCCACCGCCAGGTACATCTGCTACTAACATAATCTTACATTTATCAGAATAATCTAAGATATCTACCAGCATCAATCACACTCCATTTACATCAAGTCCTATCCAATTATATATTCAATTCCTGTATTGAAAATCTTTGAATTTAAAAACAAGACTCTTGGGCCAAGTTAACTTATCCACCCGTCAGCTCAAACACCCGCTCGTCAGCCAGCTCGTTAGTCAGTCCATCCGTCAGCTCGTCAGCCAGCTCGTTCGCCAGTCCGGGCAGTCAGCCATTTACGAGGAAGAACGCCGGCAAGTCCAGGCAGGACACTCGACGTGCAATGACGTCATCGCTCGGTCAAGCAATGGCAGGCGCTACGCCGCTAACTTTGCCTCTCGTGGTCGATGGTCATCTAGTCTTGTCGTCCACCGAGACCAAATAGCGTTTTCGGTCGTGAGCGACGTCACAAAAGCGTACCGGCGCAGGCCAGCGTCACCGCGTCGTCTCGCTGTCGTCGCGACGTCGACGTCGTCGTTATCGGGTCGCCGAGTGACGTCGTCGCAAAATGACGCGGCACGTCGCGATCGAAGGGCGTCGGCGGCGCGCCTCGGCGTGGTGTACAGGCGCGGCCGAGTCAGCCGGCAGCCGGACTGTGAATGGCGTCGGCGGCGACGGAGACAAACGGCAACCGGCGCCAAACGCGGCGAGCCGAACATCGCAGAGAGAATTCCGACCGAGAAATTGTCACAACTAAGTTGGCAGCATCGGTGACATTCACGGCATATCATATCATCTATCATATCATACATGTGCATTACGTAATTATGTGAATTAGTGCAATATTTGCGGGAATGAGACGGCCACTATTTTATGAAGAATATTGATGAAATATACATGAAATAAAGAATGTTGATAAGCATATTTGTTCAAGATTGCAGACTAACTGTCTTGGTTATACGGTGATCGGTGGTGACAAGAAACACTAGTGTGAGGTTCTCTGATGCTGATGTCACACGCCATTAGCATTCCTCATTCTATGCTACCACGTATAATGTAAATAACTTTAATAACGGTCGATCTACCGATGGCCATTCCCATGGTTTGGCTAAAGTAAAAAAAAAATGCAGTGAACTTGAGTGATGAGGAGAGCTACAATATAACGAAGTGCTGCAAACAAATTAAAATATTCACGAGTTCCATTCTCGTAGGATGACTAGGAGTAGCCGAAACTATTTTTTTGGAAAAGTGCCGAAACTACACCGATAAATCCAAATAGTGGAGACCGAAAGGTGCACAACTTTAAGCGTGACGTCAGAAAAAACCACGACGTATCCTGACACGTGGATGGCAAGTTCCAATCACGGGCGGCGCCGGCAGACACGACGAGACAACCAGCTGTCAGCTGACGGGTGACATGGCCCGCACGGGATGGACGCAGACCGCGCGGGTCGCGAGGAAGACCACGCAACCGGCTACATCCGGCGGCAGTGGAGAACGAGAGAAATTGACGGGAACCGCCCCGAGGGCATCGCCAGGCCCCGGGAAAGTACGGAGCAGAGTGAAAACCATGCCAACCGACAGCTAGAAGACCAGACAAAATCACTAGACCACAACATGGTCACGAGACGCACCATGCAGCCAGAATTGCTGAGCAAACCCAACCAACTGCCAACAACTGATTGATTGATTATTTGGGCTTAAGGGCGCATCAACTGCTACTGCTGCCAACAACTGGCCAAAAAAATTGCCGAGTCTACCCGCGCTCAATCGATGTGAGAAGTCGACCAGTCGAATGCGCCGTGAAAGAAGCCAAAAACCAACCAGCGAATAGACAAAAACAAAAGACGATGATGCCAATACGAAACCATGAAGAGCGACTATATATGGACCAAGAGATAAGCATGTCACGATAAACATGTCACGAGCATTGGGAACGGATATACTCCCGGTCAGTTGGAACTGAACAAGATATCGATACAACGCATCCGCAACAGGGATCCAGTGGATCCAGGATATATTTGATACGGCTCGCTACAACAGACCACGAATCTGAAGTGGGGACGTAGTTGGCGGGAAGGAACCACACACCGGGCCACTCCAGAGTCAAAGCCAGCGTACCAACCAAACCAAACCAAATCAACCTAGCCTAACCAAACCTAGCATAACCCAACCAAACCAAACCTAGCATAACCCAACCAAACCTAACCAAACCTAGCACAACCCAACCAAACCTAGCATAACCCAACCAAACCTAACCAAACCTAGCATAACCCAACCAAACCTAGCATAACCCAACCAAACCTAGCATAACCCAACCAAACCTAACCAAACCTAGCATAACCCAACCAAACCTAACCAAACCTAGCATAACCCAACCAAACCTAACCAAACCTAGCATAACCCAACCAAACCTAACCAAACCTAGCATAACCCAACCCAACCAAACCTAGCATAACCCAACCAAACCTAGCATAACCCAACCAAACCTAGCATAACCCAACCAAACCTAACCAAACCTAGCATAACCCAACCAAACCTAACCCAACCAAACCTAACCAGCAACTCGGGCTGACACCAGCTTGGGGACAGCGAAAGATGAAGCACGCTGAAGGTTCTGCCAAGGCTCCACTACCTTTTTATAAGTTCAATGTCGGCTCTTGATTCTTCGAGCCAATCGTTCGGGTTCCTTAGCCCTCGCAGGGTGGCAAATTCTCTACCCTGGCAGTCCGGGGTCAATCTGACCCCCACTAAGCTTCACCTTGAATGCTCAGTTAGTAATATGAACGTTGTTTTATATCTTTTGGTTCACGTTCCAGGTCAAGACACGTGGGTCAAAGTAGGGCAGTTATAAATTATTCGTGAAATAGGGTGGAATATACCACCTTCTGAACGCTCAATCGGCATCCTTCTCCAAGAAGTATCGACATCCTGCTCCCTGGAACCTACACCATCAGCTCGAATTTCAGTCTGAGGCATCAAAAGCATTTTAAATGACACTAATTTCACGGCAAATTTTGTCATCCTACCGTGCTCGTCTTGACATCTCACACCTACTGAAAAAACATTATTTTAACCCTGAAGTAGGGGGTACACTCAATGGCCCGGTGCTCGCCGCTATTTTCAGATCCTGGTCGCGGAACAAAAGTAATTTCGTGCTTCAATATGTAATTTCGTGTTTCATGCTTCTGCACGCACTGAAAAATAGTCTAACACGACGGCGCGTGCGAAAGTCAAAGCCAATGAGCATTGGTATGCTATGTTAAGGTCGAATACCAGGAACCATGTGAGGAACTATCGACGTTGACAATTTTCAGCTAAATTGTGCTCAGAAGAAGGAAAGGAAAAGAAAGAGCAAAAAAAGGAAAAGCAACACCAACGAAAGTCCAAATATTAATTTGGAGCGTAAACCCACCTGAAGATTTTCGTGTTAATTTTCCTCTGCAAAATTCAATGAAAGTTAAATCAAATTTTCTGAATCCGCCAACATCATGCAGGGAATCGGCGTGAAAAAATATAATTGTAAACCATGATTTGACACTTTACTTTCTAATAGTCTGATTCGGGCCTTCTGAGCGTTCACGACACCTGCAATCTCGGTACCTTTTCAGACCGTTTCTATGACATGAATCGCAATTGATATAAGAACTGCTCAGCTGGAGCCTCCCAGCACGACGTCAGCAAATCAGCTGGGGTTGCGGCAGGCACTCGGTGCTATACACGTATTTTTGGCGATAGGGAGCCGTAATGCCGACCGCTCCAGCTCCCCAGCCACACTTCCAACCAGCACGGCGTGGCGGTAAACCAATTTGATCAGTTCAATTTGATTCTTTGATTCTAGCTCGTAGGTGGTGGTGGTGGATTGGAGTTTAGGGGCGCGTCGACATCAAGGGTCACTTTGCGCCCATAACTAATAGCTCGCAGGCTACGGCACCCTGGGATGGTATCCCGCTTTTGGATAGAAGACCCGGAGAATTAGCAGTTTAGTAGTTCCTGCGCTTCACTTCGGATAGAAAGGCCTCGAGACCACATTGCACAATCTGCCGAACGTCCGATAGCTTTCGGCCAATGCGCAATAGATGAGCGATAATGATAAATATTGTAATACTATTGCTATGTCGAATTGTTAAAACAGAAACACAAGTCTCATATGTTCTTCATGATAGTGGCCTGCGTAAACTGGCCTGCCCTTGATACATACCCTACTCGTATCGTGCGAAATGGTCCGTGTATATCGGCGTGCATGCTTGCCTCTTGGATTCCATTCCAAAGAACGCCATTGCATTCATCACATAATTTGGTGAAGAATCCCGTCCAGTATATAAGTCGGCAGTTCAACCACTCCCCCAAATATTGAAGAAGAAAAACATTGCCTCGAAATTTCCACCTGTTAATATCAAGGATTACAAACGACTGAAAAGGGCGTTTGTTTGGAGAACCAAACCAACACTAAGTATGCCGCCAGGCTGTATCAATGGATAGTGCTGGACTGCAAAGGCCCCCACGTCTTGGCACAACGGGTTCGATTCGCTTCACGCGCTCGCTATTAACGCCTACGGCTGGGGTGGCCAGTTGGCAACTGGTCAGGCGAGGTCGGGTATGCAGACACCAGGAGGCCGTGCCCGACGATGTGGTGTTGCTAAATTGACCTTCGAAAAAGGGGCGGGGATGGCCGAGTGGTTAAGGTGTCGGGCTACGGGCACCAAAGGTCCCGGGTTCGACTCTTGCGCCACTCGGGACATTTCCCGATCCCGCGGCCCACCGGCGAAACAGTGTGGGCGGCGCCATTAGCCGTGAATGTGCATAAAGTGTGTCGTGAACCAACCAATAAACAAACAACCGTCGAAAAAAGTCTTATATAACTGGTAATACCTATAGTGCGTTCAGGGTCCGTGTAGCAAGCTTACACTTAGCACTGGCCCCAATTCTGTAAAGCCTCCTCAACAACTAAAAAATCAAATGTATGTATACAAACGAGCATTGCCTACTGTCGCTTGCTTCACAGCCGGCGACCAAGGCCGTACCAGCCTGACAGGTAGTCTGACCCGCAGACCTAACTGTGTTGCGGTGCAGTGCACCGATGCAGGACATGCAAGGGCAGGGCTCATTGATTGCATAGGTATTTTTGCGCCAATTGTACGCAACATAATATCCATGCCTGACGTCTATCTGACCTAGAAGCCTGACCTCAAGCTATTTATTAAAATGTTTGGATTTGCTTTGATCATTTGTATGTACACTGATCATTTGCCTTTCACAATCTCTTACGGTTTTCTATCATGATAAATGTTCCAGGAAGTATCTAAAAGCACGCACCTAGACCTTCATTTGCTAACACGATGTGCACCCATTGGTGGGAAGGTATGCCAAATCTCAAAGCGACATCTTGGACGGCTTTGGATACATCATACACGAGTTTTCGGGATTGACGTTGCACCTCCTCCCCCAACGGCCGATGGACGTACCGGACGACGCGAAGAGAAATCGGCCACAAATGCCACAGTAGTAGCAGTAGACCAACAGCTAACGGTTTATGCGCTAGCGCCAGGAGTCGATACCATTCCAGCTCTTAGTGCGGCGGCCGCTTCTACCACTGCTGCTCTCGGTGCGGGAGCCACTTCTACCACTGCTACCCTTGGTGCGGCAGCCACTTCTACCACTGCTACCCTTGGTGCGGCAGTCACTTCTACCACTGCTGCTTTCGGTGCGGCAGCCACTTCTATCACTGCTGCCCTTGGTGCGGGAGCCACTTCTATCGCTGCTGTTGGTGGTGCGGCAGTCACTTCTACCACTGCTCCTTTTGGTGCGGCAGCCACTTCTATCACTGCTGCCCTTGGTGTGGGTGCCAATTCTACCACTGCTGCCCTTGGTGCGGGTGCCACTTCTATCACTGTTGCCCTTGGTGCGGCAGTCACTTCTACCACTGCTGCCCTTGGTGCGGCAGCCGCTTCTACCACTGCTGCCCTTGGTGCGGCAGCCACTTCTACCACTGCTGCCCTTGGTGCGGCAGTCACTTCTACCACTGCTCCTTTCGGTGCAGCAGCGGCCAGAACAGTTTCGAGAGCCGCGGCAGGAACGGTGCAGGCATATTTGTCAGACGAATGTGGAGAGCGGTGGCGCCATCTAGTCTAATAAGTTACCCGTCTTACAATCGAAAGGTTGTGGGTTCGAGTCTCACCTGTCGCTACTCTTCGCCCGCGGCCAATCGGCGTGAGAGATTGGCAACGCTACATGGCTCAACGGTCGACGTGTCGTAAAACCGATAACCAACCAACCGACGGCGCCATCTAGTCCATGTGGAGTGCGGAGGTGCCAGTCCAATGCGGAGAGCGAAGGCGGCACCTAGTCCATGCGGAGAGCACTGGTCCCAGTCGGTATGTAGCGTTGTGGCGCCATCTAGTCCAATGTGGAAAGCGAAGGCACCATCTACCCCATTTGGAGAGCGAAGGTGCCATCTAGTCCATGTGGAAAGCAAAGGTGCCATCTAGTCCAGGTTAGTTATTAGGCCTTCAGGGCGCATCGACTACATTGATCATGCAGCGCTCACCATCTAGTCAATGTGGAGAGCGGAGGTGCCATCTAGTCCAATTTGTAATTGTCTAAGGCCAACAGCGAGTCCTAAACAGACGATAGCCTGAGCGACACGGCACTGCCTCACCCTCACATCACCAGGGCCTCTGGTGTGCACATGTCTGTCAGCACAAACATGAGTGGCCGATTGGTGACCCTCCCCATATGCTCAGGGGCCACTGGCACCCTCAATCGTTGATTTTCCTCCTCCCCCAAATCGTTGCCGTTGTTTCAAGCGACTTTAGACCCGTCTTCGGTAATTCGAGCCCATCCCCTCCCCAAAGAGACCGATGTTTAGCCACTAGTTCCATGGGTGCACACTAGATAGAGTGGTTTTGAACGCAACGTTCGCCATCAAAAAGGTAATTTCACGAGTGCTCACATCGTGGTGGCAGAACCCCGAGTTAACAAGTACCGATGTGCTGAGTTAATGTGCTAATGTGCTAACGTGTTAATGGTAATGCAGTTGGTGTGTAGGTAATGTGGGATTCGCATACGTCAATTGATGAAATGTTCCGGTTGTGACAAAATAATGATTCAATAATAGGGCATATTAAAACGAAACATACTGGATTCACAGGTTTGAATGAGATGTCATGAGAATGGATAATTTTTGAAAGGATACGTTTGAAATGCATAGTAGTTAACGATATTTACT
This sequence comes from Imbricaverruca yamaguchii, assembly GCA_034440575.1. Lineage (NCBI taxonomy): Eukaryota > Metazoa > Arthropoda > Thecostraca > Neoverrucidae > Imbricaverruca > Imbricaverruca yamaguchii. The sequence goes on along the minus strand of JAOTOL010001061.1, from coordinate 37,623 downwards.
TAGGTTGAAGTAGACGACTGTACTGGACAAACAGGGTCACTTGAAATGCCTAACAGAGTGCCATAAAACCAACTACAACCAATACAACCAACCAAAACCAATAAAACTACAAGGCTTATGGGGCGGATTTGGGTTCCCACTTTCGTCAAGAGGAAATCGGATTATTTTGCTGATTGGTTGGTTGGATATTTGATCTTAGGGGCGCATCGACTGCTTCGGTCATACAGCGCCCATCTATTTGCTGTTTGCTGAGTATGGTACTGAGCATATAGCATATAACGTATAAACATCGGCATAATTTCAGTACGAACAAATCACAAGACGACAGCGAGCACACATCACCAGCGTCACAACACCCCGACTGAGCCTCGCACTGAGCCAAAGCTGTGCCGCGACCGGTCGCCCCCACTGAGACGGGGGCCACACACGAGGGGGTTACCCGTCCACCCCCAGAGCGTTCGGGCGGTGCGTGGTCGTCTGCACGCGCAAACTGACCGCTGCCAAGTGCAAGGAAACAATTGGAGAGGATAACGGCGGCATCCCGCGTCAGAGTGGCTTGATGAATCTCGCACGCAGCCCGTTATACCCACACTGCTCCACGGACTGCTGATCTTGCTTTGCAAGATGCTGGCAGACGGGCGTCGTGGGCAGCGTCAAATACTTTTTTTCTCTTCAATTGGATACGTTTCAGAGCGTTTCAACAAAAAGCCAACTGACGTTGGACTTCCGGCTTTCTTGGTGGTGAATACGACGTGGTGCGGTGCAAAACAAAATCACGTGCGAATATCACACGTGCAAATTTCACAACTTTCCGACAACCCGTTGCAAAAACCACTGCAACTAATGAAACCATTAGTTATTTTCTTGGGCTTACGGAACTTCGACCACAACAAAATAAATTGGCGGGAGAGGTCTGCGACTATTGTAGCCAACACCGGCGGACGGCTGCCGGAGAGGAAGGAGAGGACAACGGGGAGGAGAGCACGGCCCGGACACGTGGCGGAAACATCACAACACGGCTTTGGCTCAGTCTGAGGCGTCAGGCGGGCGCGACAGCGACACCCGCCGTGTCCAGCGTACACAGCAGAGGTCACACGAGGTCAGGTCACCCAGGTCACTCGCCAACGGCAGCCATCGGGCAGGACTTACGCAAGACTACGCTATGGGCACTGCATGTTCACTGAAGTATATGAGCCCCTGAACTCCAATAAACAAACAGACCCCTTCGAGTCGAAGTCAAAACTGAAACAGCCGCCAGTGCGTTGCATCTACGTACATCCCCGTTCGAACAGGTCCAAATTTTCGGTCGCGGTTCTCACGTTCGAACAGGTCCAAATTTTATGAGAGAGGGAACGCACAGCCGTGACGGAGGTCGGACGGCAGCCGACAGGCCACCCATCCACCGACAAAGCTACTGCTCATGGTGGCAATCCTGCCGCCAAGAACCGCGATAAAAACCGCCCACCAAGCCATCCGGCGGGCTAGTGCACACTGCCCTTCGTCGTGCCAATAAAGGGAGTGCACGGGGACCACTTGGGTATGTGGGTTTTAAGGCGCTTCGACCAAAATATGTGAGCATATAGCGCCCATGTATGTGGACCACCTCCCAATTACCGGACACCAGCTGCACCCATGCGTGACCTCCGGTGCGTGACCTCGTGTGACCTCTGGACCCGAACACGACACCACTCGCCGGCCAGGGGTTGGTACATGTAGAGTAGTGCGCAAGTCGTGCGCCCCCCCCCCCACGGCCTGACCAGCCCGTTGTACCCACGGCAGGCTATTTCAAACAAGAGGCTTTTACGGCAACCACCTTTTCTACATAAACACACCGTTCGCATCGAATGCACAGCAATGCACATACATGATTAAAGCTAGTGGCACAGCCAGGATTTAGTCTCAGGGCGAACATCTGAAGAGCGCCCTACCTACCGAGGACACCCATACACTTTTCGGAAACTCCCTGGATTTCTGTCGCTATATTTTCTAAAGACCCAATATAATACTATATATACATGTACCAATAAACATAACATTTATTGCTTGATCTAGCATATATTACTATATTTTTATTACTAAGGGGGACGCCGCCGGCTCGTTCGGCTCCGCCGCAAAAGGTGCATTTTGCGCAATTTTCAGTAGACGCCTATCGACACCACGACTGCGAAGAACCCCAGGTTCCTTAAAGGCACGTTGAGCTGATGGGTCACATAGCGTCACCAGAATCTGCCGCCGCGTGGTCGCATGTGAACGCGTTACTCTTGCCCGTTACGGGATCCGAACCCACGACCTTACAATAAAGTGCCCAACGCCCTACAGACTGAGCTACCACGACCCCTCAACACGATTGGTACCAGATATTAGTTAGTTGGATATTTGGGCTTTAGAGCGCTTCGACAAAAATTGATCATTCGCGCGGAACCTGATATTGAAGCCCCCTCCCTGGCCGCAAGGACACATCAGGCCGGTTGGGTGTCGTGTCCGAGTCCAAACAGTGGCGGTGCGATGAGCCTACCTTGCGTGACGCCATCGTCGCCGACGCGCTGTGACGGCCCCGGTAGTGTCACCACTGCAACAGCGACACGCGACATGGTCGGGTCAGCTCGGCATGGCCCAGGTCACGGAGAGGACGGAACAGAGCATGTCCACCTCAACACCACACGGCCATATCAAAAGCACACTGCATGTCTATCTCAAAAGCACACGGCGTGCTACCATTCATAAACATCGTGAGTCCTGTGGTGCTCATCCACAGTGCAAAATGAGCAGTACCGAGTTTCCGTTCTGCTGTGCTCAGTTATCAGTCAGTTATTAGCGTACAAGCATATCATGTGCCATCAAATCAGCATGGCGGAATATGAATGAAATCCTTTCTGCGGAATGAACTTCACTTACTTACTGGTCGGACCACGGCTTCGACTTCACTTTAATTCAATTTGAGACAAGTGCCGGATGGAGACATTAGCAATTCATTAGAACGCATCAACTCTGATGGTCCCATTAGAGCGAAATGGATGATTCACCACAAAAATGAACAACGAAGTGAATTAAATCGGCCACATGCGGTACGCAATGTTCCCAGAGGTTTCCACTTAAACAGCAGAACAGGGTGGCGAACAACGAAAACAGACACATAGAAACAAAACAGGTAGCACAAATAAAAACAGCATTCGTCAATTGGCCCTTCACAACTAGTGCTTCCAGCTTCACTCAGTCAGGAGCGAGGACGTTAGTTAGTTATTGGGGCTTTAGGGCGCACCGACTACATTGGTCATGTAGAACCCAGGGAGCGAGGAGGTATTTACCGGTCAGGAGGTATATAAAAATACCCTTAAAATACCCTTAGAAAAAAAAACCACTAAGGCGCCCCCCCCCCCCCGATTGATTGTTTGGGCTTAAGGGACAATGGAAACGGAGCCGCACTTGACTGGCCCCCCCCGAAGTAGGCCCAAAACTCTTCGGCTTTCGTTGTCTACATTCCTATGGAAGTCGCCTCGACTTCAAGGTTGTGAATCGCATTCACAACCTTGCCTCGTCGACGCTCAAATCGCGAATTTGGACGAACCGGGCACAGGAGCGGGGATGACCGATGGATTAAGGTGTTGGTCTCTGGGTACCAAAGGTCCCGTGTTCGACACTCGCACCGCTCGAGACATTTCCCAATCCCGCGGCCCACCGGCGAATCAGTGTGGGCGGTGCCATTAGCCGGGAATGTGCAAAACAAAAAACGCGTCGTGAACCACCCAATAGACAGACAAGACCGGGCACCGGGTACCAGCCGCGGCCCCGGCCGCTGGCGCCACCGACGGCGACCCGTGCACTCACTGTTGTACTGCGCCGCCGCCAGGCCGCCGGCCATGTCCAGCGCGCCGGCGCGGTACGGGCCCGCCTCGGCCGGGTCGTAGCCGCCCTCGTACTCGGCCACGTGGTCGAGCGTGGCCTCCAGGCTGGCCGAGTCCTCGTCCTCGGTCAGGTCGACCTTCTCCACCTTCAGCAGCCGCTCGGCGGCCGGCTCGGACGGCGGCCGCGCCGCTGCCTCGTACGGCTCCGGCTCGTCGAGCCGCTCGCGGCCGTCGCCGGCCGGCTGCTGCTGCTCGAGCTGCGGCTGGTGGTGCGGCTGCGGTTGGTGGTGCGGCTGCGGCTGCGGCGGCTGCGACGCCACCACCGGCGGCGGCGGCACGGCCGACGGCTGCGACGGCGGCCGGGGCGAGAGCGCGTCGTCGTCGCCGGCCGGCTGCGCCGCCGGCGACGCGTCCGGCGACAGGGTGCAGTCCACCACGGTGGGCGTGGCCGGCCGCACCTCCTGGGAGGCGCGCCGCCGCTTGGCGGCCGGCGGCGTGGCCGGCGGCGCCGGTCTCCGGTCGGGCGCCGGCGACGGCGGCAGTCGTGGCGGCGGCGGCGCGCGCCGCTGCACCGGCGACGGCGGCGCCTGGCGACGGGACGCAGGCGTCAGCAGGCGCCACGGCTTTAGACATGCGGCGTTCACCAGGCCAGACGGTTTTCTATACTTCTCAGCTTGATATCGTCAAGGTAACCGGATTCCAACCACACTACCTCGTCCAGGTACCAAGACTCTAGCTACCTCACGTCAGAGCGAGGACTCGGCCAGACACTTATACGACTGCGCAACCTTACTTGGCCGTCTGCTAAAGACAGCAGCCTAGTTGGGTGGTTGCGACCTTACGATACACTCAACGGCGGAGGCCAAACGGCGCCGCCCGCCTGTCACCCTGACAGGAAAGGTGCGCACCATCGTCTTCTTCTCATCGCCGGAGACAATATCGACTTTGGTTGGTGGTGGATTGGAGTCTAGGGGCGCGTCGACATCAAGGGTCACTTTGCGTCCATTCGACTTCGGTTGGGTATTCGGGCTGAGGGACGCATCGCCGGCGATCGTCTTACAACGCCCATCTACACAGACTTCCACGAAGACTATTTGAATACAAATTGGTGAAAATCGAAACTAAAACAGCATACCCGACACGGAACGCAGACACTGGAACACCAAACGCTACAACAGACACATCACTGCGGTTTCAAAAGGGGGACGTGCGGGTCGGGGGGGGACGTGCGGGTCGGGTGGGGGGGGGGACGTGCGGGTCGGTGGTGGGGTGGGGGGGGTGGACGTGCGTGTCGGGTCGGGGGGCGCTCTGATCACATTGTGCGCACAGCAGCCCGGCTCCGTTCGAACTTCGCCGCCGCTCGTAACGAACGCCGCGACGCCGATGCCACTGTCAAACGCTATGCTTCATCCGGTCCGAGCCGTAACAGCAGCGGTTTATTGTATTGTTTCGACACCCGACTCCACCGTCCCAAACCAACGCACAGGTCCGAAAACCCACAACCTTCTTGTGAGACGAGCAACTTACCCCTAGACCACTCGTCCCCGCAGCTGTGACTTTACGACGCACCGTACAACGGCTGAGGCCGTACGGCACACTGGCAGGGAGACAGCCGAGGTCGCCCTGGCAGGAAGTTGGCTATTAGGGCTTTAGGGCGCGTCGACTACATTGGTCATGTAGCGGCCATCCTGACAGGAAGGGTGGGCATCGCGGAATCGATGGCGTCGCCTAGCTATCTGGTCCGGTCTGCTAACAGCAGCTCATTAGTTGGGTAGTGGTGGCTGTGGATTGGATTGTGGCTTTACGACGCACTCAGGAGCTGAGGTCATACGGCGTCGCCTGCCTCTCACCACGGCAGGAAGGGCGGGCATCGCGGGGAATCGAACCCCGTACCTCTGGCTTGCCAGACGCTCAGCTGAACCACCGAGCTACCGACGCCCCACAGTGGTGGCTTGGGGACGAGTAGTCTAGGGGTAAGTTGCTCGTCTCACAATCGAAAGGTTGTGGGTTCGAGTCTCACCTGTCGCTACTCTTCGCCTGCGACCAATCGGCGTGAGAGCTTGGCGACGCTACATGGCTCAACGGTCGATGTGTCGTAAAAACCAATAACCAAGCCTGCCTCTCACCCTGTCAGGAAGGGCGGGCATCGCGGGCACAACGGGGAATCAAACCCCGTACCTCTGGCTTGCCAGACGCTCAGCTGAACCACTGAGATACCGACGCCCCACAGTGGTGGTTTTACGACGCACTCACCAGGTGAGATCATAGGGCGTCGCCTGCCTTGACAGGACGGGAGGCCACCGCGCAACAGCAGCCCGCTCACCTTCTCCTCGTCGCCGCTGAGGCCGCGGATCTGCAGCATCTCGGCCGTCTTGATGAAGCTGGCCAGCTGACTCTGCGCCACGTTCACGCTGCCCTTGTACATGAACTCGATGATGGCGTGCATGTCGGCCGCCGACGTGTCCTTCAGGAAGATCACCATCTGCTGGCACGGTATGTCCTGGAAAACGAGGCAAAGGCGTGAGGCGAAAGGCAGGCAAAAGACGAACCAAAAAAACAAGGCATCGCACGGCACCAGGAATTTAGGGCGCTTCGACCAGCATTGATCATTCGCGGGCACAGAAAATGCCAAAAGAAGAAGAAAGTTGGGTTATTTTGCGACGCATCCGATTGCAAGGTCACACAGCGTCGCCAACCGCTCGCGCCGGTTGGTCGCGGGTGGACTCGGCAATCGCGCCAGTTGTGGGATTCGAACCCACAGTCGAACTATCACGAATCGAACGCCCTGACGACCGAGCAACCGCGGCCCTCATAGGAAATACCAGAGACGTGAAAGCAGACCAGACAACAACCATAATGACAAGCATGCCATCAAAGTGCACAAGCAGAAAATTACAGCTGTTAGTTATTAGGGTTTTAGGGCGCATCAACTGCATTGGTTATACAGCGCCCATTAAAATTACAGCTGTCAGCGGGGAGATATGCTTAAGTGGCACTCGCTAGCAGGCAAGACGTCAAGGAGCCATGCGCAGCTCGCTTGGATATCTGCACAGCTATCACGGTTCATCAGCTATCACATCAGCTATCAGTTCGTCACCTACAATCAAACACGGACGCTCTTTTCGTCAGAGGTTCCGTCCGGCAGCAACACTGCGGATTTGGTGATAGCACGGCCTCGTCCAGTGGTAGCACGGCCTCGTCCAGTGATAGCACGGCCTCATCCAGTGATAGCACGGCCTCATCCAGTGATATCACGGCCCATCCAGTGATAGCATGGCCTCATCCAGCGACAGCACGGCCTCATCCAGTGATATCACGGCCCATCCTTGATATAAAAGGGGGAAAAAATGGGGGTTTGTTGGTTTTTTGCATACCAATATTTTGTTTCCCAAGGAAAGGTAATAAAAAAAAAAAAATTTTTTGTCCCCAGAAGGGAAAACGAAGAACAACATTGTTTGGTCGAGTGCTACCACTCAAAGTCCATACCTGACAACAACTAGCAGTTTCCGCGACCCCAGCGCGCCGACCAGTCAACGTCACTACACATCCTTGAAAGGCAGTACAAAGCGTACAGAGCATGCTCGTCGGTGTTGCGCTAAAATCCGTAAACGGCCTTGCTAAAACAGGCTACGCACAACTTGCGACGCTTCACATGTGAAAAGACGCTATATTTGTGTCAATAAAGTGAATAATTAATTCAATATTTATTCACTAATGGTTCAATATTTATCAATATTTAATCTGATATATGGCATCTTTATATTAATATCTATTTCATATTACTCTTTGGAAACTTGCGCTGGAGCCTAGAGGTGTTCTAAAGCCTTGCGCTGGAGTACTCGCCAAGAAGCAACAGAAATCCCTAGTTGGCAAATCCGGGGGTACTTGGTGTCCCCGGAGTATATATTTGAAGCCTGGTTTCGCCAGTAAGTGCTTTGAATGCGCAATCGAAGGTCGTTTTGTTAAAGGGACAACTTTTTTTTAGACACAATGAGCCCGTTCAATGCAAGAAAATCACTTCAAATTTCCTAAAATCCGCCCCGGAGCAAGCAAGTTCTCCGAGGCGATTACATCAAGAAACCAATGTCATTTGTGCACTTTTGCATGACTGTCGCATTTTTGTGTGTAAATGTATGCGAAAATAAACATGCGCCTTGAAATATAACCGCATTTTGGGTTCATCGGTGTCAGTGAAGGGTCCGTAATACATGTTCCGAAATTTACTCCGACCCATTCCCTGTTCCCCCGCTCCATTATCAGTTGTACTTCTAGGGCTGTGGTAGCGAATCCGACCAGCTCTATCTAAGAGGAAAAATAAAACCGCCTGTGAGCGGTTTTACAGGGACAATTTGTACTCCCGTCTAGCAGCTCTAGATACTCCTAACTCGATCCTTGCTTCAACTAAACATTCCAGACATGAACTAAACAAGTGCATAAAGGAACTTTTAATATTTATAAGAATCGTTTTCAATAATTTTTTTTTCAGCTTTTACATGCAAAATAACTGGTTCTTGGTGGTGAGAATAAAACTATTTTAGACGGATTGTTTTAGTATAATTTGTATTCAACCATCATATATTCCAAAACAATAGTTCATCCATATCTAATAGTGTGCCAGGTGTGCGTTAAGCGCCGGTTCGTGGTGTCGGGTGTGCGTTTGTGAACTTCGTTGACATCGATTAAGTATACTTTTGTTACCAGTTTCTCTACCATTGCTCATGAAGTTGGCTTATAACCTCATCCTTCGCTAATAATTCAACCACAGCCAATTTTGGGGTCTGAGGCAGAGCTGTGCATTATGCGTCGGTGGCGAATCGTACGCAGAAACTCGGAATGGCTCAAAGGTTGACCGGGCCATGAAATGCATTTTGGGGTGCTTGAGATTTTGGACAACAACGGAAGTTAGCAATAATTCAAGTTAATCGCGGGTGAACTCGGCTCATTAATTGTGGGACTAGTCCTTCGGAAAAGTGTTTGTTGGAAGATGGTCCTGGTGTGTTGTGGTCCGCCCAAGATGAGTGAGTGCGATTCATCCTGAGCTCGGCCAGGAGAAATGTTATTGGTGTATTCACATCACATCATGCCTATTTATCATAAATATTTGTTTGTGAACTTTGGGAATACATCACCCACCTACACTCAGGCAATATCTATACACTTTGTAGATGTTTGTATGGTACATACAGCATGAAATGCCAACATTTATTTGTAATCCCATTAAAGCAATACTACCTGGTTATGGACAACTCATTTTTTAGTGCAGCAAAGTTCTTTTTTAAATGGCTTAGTTTGCCAAGATGTTTATGCATACAAAAATGCTAACATTGGTTTTCAGTCCCACTAAAACAAGGTTAATTGTCAGCAAGAGCATAGCTATTTTTTGGAATCCAGCTAAAAAATTCGTACTCCAGCTAAAAATTTTGTACTCCACCACGAAGAAAAAAATATGGAAATCCTACACTGTCCTTGAAGGTCAATTTTTTACCGATAACATAATTTTGACTATCCGTTTTGATACATATATACAAATATACATATATACATGTATAAATTTCGGTATTCATATATTTACGATAACAATACAAATTACCGATCCCATAAACTGATATGGTACAACAGACCACATCATAGGTAATTCCTTTACTTGGGTAAACTACAAGACGTTCGCGTACCACGGGCGGTGCTTCGCTTCGGTGTGTGTGTGTACGCTGTGCATGTGCACGACGCTTAGGGGACGAGTAGCCTTGGGGTAAGTTGCTCGTCTCACAATCGAAAGGTTGCGGGCTCGAGTCTCACCTGTCGCTACTCTTCGCCCGCGACCAATCGGCGTGAGAGACTGGCGACGCCACGTGACTCAACCGTCGATGTGTCGTAAAGCCAATAACCAACCAGTGTACCATGCTTATAAAGGAGATAGTGTCAAAAGCGAAGCGTGGATGTTTCATAAACACATCAACAAGCGAGATGTCGACCCTTGTTTGGGAATGCTGTTGATTCAGTGTCCAGAAAGAGGCATATTCTACCCATTTCGCGAAGAATGCATCACTTTGTATTATGTTTATGCTGACCATTGCAGACTGTGATACACAAATAATATGAAGCACAATACCAAGGTGATTAATTTTTGTATGTTTTACCATACAATTTGTTCATGGAATGGTATTGTTGATGGGTTTATCAGGGGGCATCAACTGCATGGGCTACACACCAGAATGGTATTTACTTTTGCATTAACATGGGTATCGCCATACTATGTGTCTCCCAAAATACACGAAAAACGAACACACACGAGGAGGCTATTTGCTGAAAATTGACCTTGCAGAAACCAAACAATATCATCAGCCTGCCCGTTGAACATTTCGACGCCCACTGTGCTCGTCTTGGTTGGTTATTGGTTTTACGACACATCGACCGTTGAGTCATGTAGCGTCGCCAATCTCTCACGCCGATCGGTCGCGGGCGAAGAGTAGCGACAGGTGGACTCGAACCCACAACCTTCCGATTGTGAGACGAGCATCATTACCCCTAGGCTACTCGACCCCTGACGCCGGCTGCGCTTGTCTCGTCACCTCACAACGAAAGGAATGGTTGCTTAAGCAGTGTTGCGACAACGCGGCCGACCCGCCCGGAGTGGTGCGGCCAACCACAGCCAGCTCGACATCATCAGCACTGTTTTCGCTGTGTGTCCGCCAACAGCCAGCTAGATGGCAGCTGCTGCCAGTAGGCGTCAGCTGACCCTGACAACAGCTGACGACAACAGAGGCTGACCGGCACCGACCTTGAGCAGCTCCCTGAAGTAGGGGCTGCAGACTAAGACAACAAAGGCTGGCCGCCACTGACCTTGAGCAGCTCCCTGAAGTAGGGGCTGCAGACTTGGACAACAAAGGCTGGCCGCCACTGACCTTGAGCAGCTCCCTTCGCTGCGCTTGTCTCGTCATCTCACGATGAAAGGAATGATTGGCAACAGCAAAGGCTGATGAAACAACGGCACGATGAAAGGAATGATTGACAGCAGCAAAGGCTGATGAAAGGAATGAAACAAAGGCACGATGAAAGGGATGATTGACAACAGCAAAGGCTGATGAATAATTGACAAAAATAAAGGCTGATGAAACAACGGAACGATGAAAGGAATGATTGACTACAACAAAGGCTGATGAAACAAAAACATGATGAAAGGAATGATTGGCAACAACAAAGGCCGACCGCTACTGACCTTGAGCAGCTCCCTGAAGTAGGGGCTGCAGGCGGACAGCATCATCCGGTGGGCGCGCACGCGCTGGCCCTCGCAGCAGATGGTGATGTCCACCAGCTCCTCCACCCGCCTCAGGCTGTCGAACAGTGACGTCACACTGCCCTGGAAGCCGTCCCACTTGAGGCAGAACTTCTGCGTGTCCATCGTCTGTCGAGGTTCGATGACCTGGTTACCGAACAGTGACGTCACACTGCCCTGGAAGCCGTCCCACTTGAGGCAGAACTTCGCGTGTCCATCGTCCGTCGAGGTTCGACGACGATGGACCGCAGTGATAAATTACTCGCGAAATAGGGTGGAATGTGCCGCTTTCTGAACACTCAATCGACATCCCTCTTCCAGAAGTATCGGCATCCTGCTCCTGGATATGAACTATTCATGTCTCCTTTCTAACAGTATCTCGTTTATGAAATATAGCTCTTCCTAAAGTATAAAGCTCAAAACAAATGATAAAGGTCCAGTCATAATTACCTACACAATCAACTCGAATTTTAGTCTGAAAGACATCAAAAGCATTTTAAATTACACTCCTTACTTGTCAAATTTCGACATCCTGCTATGCTCGTTTCAACATCTCACACCTAACGAAAAAACCAATATTTTAACCCTGAGGTTCGATGACCTGGTTACCAAGCAGTTCCGGAAGATTCATGATTTTATGAGACAACTGAAAAACAACCGGGAGGAAATTTGCCTCCTTCCAACTCCAGTTTTACTTACATTTGACTGATTATTTGAGCTTAAGGGCGCGCCGACTGCGAGGTCATTCAGCGCCCACACTTACATTTGACCACTATTACCATCTGCTTCCATGTACAAATAATGGTCGCAGTGGGTAAGTTTATGGAACACTCGACTCCTGGTGTTGATATCGGGGTTCGAATCCCACAGCCGCCTGGATTATCGATTCGACGCACGCATCGATTCGCACAACTGACGTGGGAAGTTGGCGACGCTGTGTCGCTAGGCGTCAGACGCAATGTTGGTGCGCACATCAGGGGGTCTCCAGTACGGAAAGAAAACAGGCTGGTTCCTGATGCCATTCAAGAGCTCTGAAACATGCGCCCGCGACAAGCGCGCCAGGATGCTCACTAGTATGTGCGCGAAGAATATAGTTACAACTTATGACTCTGCCTCAATAAAATATGATGCGAAATGCATTTATGAAAGTTAATTTGCCTTCAGACATCAATTTCCTTGCCACTTACAGTTACATATTGCAAATACTGTTATTTTGAGTTTTCTTCTGGAACTATTTTCCACCACAGACAGGCGGCCGCCTGCGGCCTCCGGCCCGTTCCCGACCGCTCGTCATTCACAACATGGCAGGGCATGGAACCATGCCACGAATGCTAATGGGCCCCAGCACCAAAGTTACGGGCAGGTTTTCATATTCGAAACGATAGGCGATGTACCTGGCGTGAGTTCCGCCACCATAGGAGTTCAGGCCATCAGGCTTTCTCGATATTTAAGAACATTACGCTTGAGGGCGTTGGATGGAAGATGCATCTAGAACCGCGAATTTCTCCTACACCACTTTGGCGTGGCAGAGCCGATGTTGCTGGGTATTTTTGATGGGTGGAACTTTACTTGTCATGCCACCACTCGGCAGACCTCCGGATCCTCTGGCCAGCAACCGTTGGCACTTGACGTGCATCGAGCCATGCCAGAACCTCAATAATTCCGGACAGCTTCATGTCAAAAGGTCCAAAAATGACAGGGTTATATATCTATAAAAGTAGTCAAGTATGGCATCAGAAAACAGCTGGTTTGATGTTGGTTCATTTGAGACCATTGGAAATCAATTCACTAATGTAGAACATCTGACACACAATTTAAAGGAATACAATGTGATAATTTGGAACACAGTCTGGAATTGAGTGCAAGTGACAGGGTCAAACCTTCATGGTAGTTATTCAAGATGGCATAGTTATTAAAGTTCTTCAAGTTGCACATTCGATTTTTCTTCAGTTCCAAACATTGCAAATTGTCAGCAAATCACACATAAAATGTGTGATGAATTTTCATCACAAGATTCTGAGTGGCAAATTGCTTCCATTTCACTTATGGGGCAAAGTGATGGGGTGAAATCAACTGATAATAAAACAAACTATACATCATAAGAGCTTATTTCAATGTTGTTCAAATTTGACAATCAGAAATTACTTGCAACTCCTCTAGAAACCGGAATATAGCAGTTAAATGTGTCATAAAAGAACCAAATGTCCTTCTTAAAGAAATATCTCTAACTTACATACTGATTATTAGCACACAAACTGATGTATCATGACTTGCATATATGCATACTATGCAAATTAATGGGACATCTCCCAGAGAGCATTTGATTAAAAAAAAAACATTATGCATTTTCCCCATACTTTGCTCTAATTTCCATGCAAATGCACCACATCTTGAACACTGACTTTACACCCTGACACCCTGATGAAGGTTCATCATATTTTACCCTGGAATTGCATGTCTGAAGGCAGTGCCAAGACAAGGCAACATGTAGTGTGCAATAGGGATGAGATTAATTAATTGACTGATTATTTGGGGTCTAAGGGCATGCTGACTACAGGACAACTTAGCACCCAAATAGTGATTGGAAAACAGTTGCAATCGATGACCATGATCAGGAAACAACCTCAGTCAAAATACATAAAAAACAATTGTGGTTGCATCCTGATCTTCAATCATGACCAACAATGTAATCAGTGTTCATAACAACCTCCACATAATCTGATAGCCATTTTATCATCAGATACAAACACATACTATTTCACACTCGACTCAAATCCCTAAATTGCAAACATAGACTACATGCCCCACACACACCTGTTGTCTACTGACAGCTAGATTGCATACCTGCAAGTGTATAAGCTATCAACAGAGTAATCAACACACACCCAACTGATTAATTTTGCACTGTGAAGGAGTGCAACTTTTTTTTGCCTAACCTGACCTATTTTCATAACCTACCATGACCCCCATTGCAGTCAATATACTTTCCACATTAATTTATTGTCCTACTACTTCACTTTAATGTGCAATATCAGCACAGGTGTATATCTTTGGTTGTTTCTCATTCACATGTAATAGATAATTAATTGACTGAGAGCAAAAGGATCATGCAGACTTAAAGCTACTTGAACTGATGTGAACACAAGAACTTGAACAAATGATGAACAATAAGTTCAGATAATGGGTCCTCACACCATGCATAGTTGCTGTTTGTGTCACATTTGTTTGTTTATATTTTCATACAGCAACCTAATGCCTTGCAGTATGTATATTTGTGTCTGAGATTATGTGATTTGTGAATGCAAATATGAATGTGAATGATGTGTGAATGTGAATGTACATTTTTTGGACTATATTGGATTGTAGCTTCACTATGTACCCAGCAGCTGAGGCCATATGACATCTGTTTCTCACCCTGGCAGGAAGGGCTGGCATCATGGGCAATCAATCAAGAAGCATGTTCAGAAAAATTGTAAGCAATGCATTGCTTAATTTGGTGGTGCATAACACACATCCCATGTTGTCAGATCAGCAAAGCAACACATATCTCCATATAAGAATAAAGATGCTCTACATCACATATTCTGATATACTCCATCTGAGCAATTCATGCAGTTTGTTAAGCTCTCACTTTTTGTACTGGTGGTGGGGGTTCAAATTTCAGAGTGGCTTCCGTTTGAACCTCATCACACAGTGGTTGATGGTCAGGGCTATTGGTACATGTTCCAATTCACATTATTTTACACTATCATATAAGTTACCTGATGTACTAATATTCATCTATGAAAGCAAGGAAGAGAAGTAATCAATTAAGGCCTGGTCATGCAATGAATGTCCATCTTGAACTCCAGAGAAAGCCAAGATTGATAATGGCCAAGCCATCAGGAGGGGTCCAGAAATTCATCATTGGGGAATTTCTCTGGAGGCAGGCCATTTTTTGGAGGAGCATCACTGCAAAAGCACCTGTAGGGCTTAGTTGCAGTTTCCAGTCCATCATACAAATTAGAAGCCTGGACAACAGAACAGAAGAGTATGGCATAGCAGGTCATAAGGCATGAAATGCAGGTTGCAGTCAATTGCCCAGGAAGCATATCATGTTATATCAGAATACCTACAAGTTTGTGGTGGTTGTTTTGATTGCATTGTGCATGTGTCAAACAAACTATGTCCTGGCTCAGTCTAAGCCCCAATCAAGGCCGAACTCGCGGGGTTACTCAGGTAATCGTTGGTGTGCACGATGCCTCCAAATCCGAACGAAACAAAAGCATCGACATAGCATAGAAACAATTGAGAACAAAATAATGTAAATTTCGGAACTAGTTATTACCTCAGCCAATTACTCTCCAGGATATTTTCACACTGGCAGGACGGCGGCCCAGCACAATCACTCTGTAACCACAGATGAATCGTCATTCGGCTTGCGCCAATCTCGTCTCATTCTAAATAACAAAGATATGAGGGATTAGGTTTTCGTATGTCTTCAGAATTCTGTCGAAATGACGCTTCAGAAGGAAATATTGGAATATACCACGATTCTTCTTCATAATTCCGGGAAATACTGGCGTTACACCAAAAAATCTCCATTACGAAACCTCTCGTCTTGCTGCCATATCTTGCGACCATAGTGGAACTCGAAATATGCACAACGACGTCATATACTCGCATATCGGACCCGAGGTCCTGTTCTCCAGCCGCATTCCAATCGGAGACTACCGGAGAACGTAATTCTGGACATCTCAGACAGTTTTAAGTAATTCTGTTAATTTCATGAAATAGAGCATTCAATTTCGAATTGAAATGCATAAAATAGCACCAGCTAGCAAACTTCATTGATGGCAGAAAACCTATTTTTGGGAGCCATGTAAATGCTTTAAAAAATGCAAAAGACCTTGGGTTACTTTGGTATGAATTCCACCTCAATTCGCAAAACTACAGTAACCCATCAAGAGAAAAGCATCTGAATAGTAGTTTTATCACTTCAGCAACTGCAGTAACTGTGCATGTATGGAGTTATTACATTCTCCGGGCCATTTATGGTCACAATTAGACGTCATTTAAAATAGTTACAAAAAATCTATCATTTCATCATTTGACCACCCTTGGATACGTCACCGTTAGGACAGGACAATATCCATACTAGAGTAGGAGAATTAACAAATTATTGGGACAGTCTCGCCCGATCTAGGATAAAGACAACGTAATTTCATGATTAGGAACATATATCTTCAGTGTATTGATTCCTATATAACTGAAGAAAAAGGTAACACAGTATTGACGTATGAATTCCTATTAAAGGCGACAGGAATTGAGGTCAAGCAGCGGTCTTGAAATTGTGTAAATATTGCAGTCATGTTTACACAGCGACCACACTTTGGCCGCACATTTCGCCTCGCTGCTTTGTCCCCTTCCCTTTGCGCGAAGATCTTTGTCTCGATTGGTTAGGTATACTCGGGTTGAGACAAAGTTTTGAGAGCTTTCCGGAGAAAAACCTAGTAAGTGCGAGTGAATTAAGTGGGCTTACGCCCACTTGAAGTGACTTAGGGTCCAGTAAAGGGGTGTAAGTATGCTTGTAAGTAAGCGGCTTGTACGCTTTTCAGCAATCATCTTTTTTTGTGGGGCTCCGACACCAGTAGCTTTCTGTTTTTTTTTTTGGGGGGGTGGGGTCTGAGGCCATTTTTTTATTCTCTGACTCCATGGGCAGGAATATCTTCTTTTTCTTGGAGGGCTCCGATACAAATTTTTTATTCTCCGACTCCAGGTCAGCGAACCACTTTTCCCACGCTGTGTAGGGCACCTATGGCTGGAAAATTTGAGGGGATGGGGGGTACATTCAGCCCACCTGGGGGGTCAGGGTGGCACGTCTCTATGTAACCACCCCTGTATGCTGAAAATATATAATATGAAGAAATTGTGGAAGTTGTCATACCCAACTAACCAATGAACAAATATCTTGATAGTGCAGTGCCTGCAAACAAACTCATATGGAGAGTATGGTCTACACACAGAGCATTGCAATGACTATACACTGAATTTTGTATGGTTCTTACAGCCAGCCTTTTATTTGTCAAATTGTCAAACATAACATGACCCAACCCAACCAAACCTAGCCTAGCATAAGCTGCTTTTAAATGAAGATTTCTTTCTTTCAGTTTTTCAAATAAAATCTGAAAATGTTTCAGTATGGAGACTGGGGACATTTCAATGATTTGGGAATTTTTAATATGAATTATTTTAACACAAAAATCACTGTAATCAATCATTTTATTTGCAAGTGATTAACTTTTCAGTTGGCAAAAAAATGCATGATCATAATCTTCATCCTACAAATATAGCCTGTTTCATATAATTATCTATACCTGGCATGCCATATGAGATTTGATAAGTACATTAGACAACATTCATACTATCCTAACATACTTTATTTCTTTTTTGGTGTGCATAGTGTGTTTGGTGTTGAAGTTTAAGATAGTTTAATTAGTAGTAAGTTGGGGGTATTCATAAGTGCTGTGTGACTGTTCATTTTTCTGTCTAGCCATAAGTGATATCAAAGGGATATTTATATAGTTGTCTAGTTGTGTGGAAGACAATTAAAGATTAGACATCTTGTTTAGTTATTTAATTTATTTAAAAAACAAAACAAAACAAAAAAACAAACAATTGTTTAATAGTTTCTGCTTTTCTTGAGGCACTCAGATATTTAACTGACAGTATAGGAGGTAGCGATTTATAGTGAATGATAGTTAGCTTTTTTTGTCGGTTGTTTAGCAAGTTAATTTAGCAAGTTAATTTGAATCTAAATCTAGGCATAAGCTGCAGCGTTTAGGATGGTTTCGACCAGGATGCAGGCACTAGAGGAAGAAATTAGGACCCTTAAGGCAGAGGTTTCCAACCTCAAGGCTGCCCTTGTTGCACAGGGTAGGCAAGATAAAGCAACAAGGGGTCAATCCGTAGCAGGGACATCATATGCCCAGGTGGTCGCAGGCCACCAGGTAGCTGAGGTTTCCCCTACTGTGGAGGTGGCTGGGATCTCTCAAGAGGGGAGTGTTAATAGTGTTAATAGTGAACAGAGGAGGGTAGTTCTGGTAGGTCACAGGAGGGGAAGTGGCATGAGGTCAGGGGTGGAGGATTTGGAGACGCGAACCTAAGGAAAGGGTCAGTGAGTGGCAGGTGGCAGGTGGTAGGAGCGGGAGGAAGTGTAGCCGACCGGCCCAGCGAGGCAGGCATAGTAACAACAAATATGTTCCAGGCATTGGATGACTGCCCCCAGGATAGCAGTAGTAAGGAGTCAGTGCTGGTCATAGGAGACTCTCGTGTGCGTCATTTAGAGCGGGTATTTTGTAAAGGTAGGAGGGACAGGAGGTGCATCACCAGTCCTGGTGCCAAGGTGAAGGACCTGGTACCTGCGGTGGCACAGGTCACCAGTGATCACCAGTTTAACACAGTCATAGTGCATGTAGGGGTAAATAACATAGGTCATACTAGGAGCGAGGAGCTTCTGCGGGAGTACAGGGCCCTTCTGGCCACCCTGAAGGGTACCAATAGAGTGCTTGTAACAGGAATTTTACCTAGGGCTAGAGCCTCCCCTGAGTGGAGCTCTAGGGCACTGGCAGCTAACACCAGGGTAGGAAAGCTCTGCCAGGAGCTAGGTTTTACATTTGTAGACGAGTGGAGCAGGTTTTATGCATCGTGGGACCTCTATCAGAGGGATGGCCTGCATTTTTCTGAGAAGGGGGTCCATGTGTTAGGCAAAGTATATGAGCATGTCCTTCAGGGAAACTAGGAAATGGGGTGGGGAGGGATGAAATTGCATTGCCAACTCAGGAATATTCCAATAGTGTCAGCCAAGGCAATGAACCTCAAAGTCTGCAAATAGGGACAGCAGCAGTTCCAGGGGACAGAGTGATAGTTCATCTAGTGATAAAAGAACTCAGTATGAAAAAGCCACAGGTGGTTATGGAGCATTTTTTAAGTGTATGATGTTTAATGCTCAGAGTATCCGTTCCAAATTTGATGAGTTCAAGTGTTATGTTGCTGAGGAGGAACCGGATTTTGTTTGCATTACGGAGGCATGGGTCAGTGAAGGATATTTTGGAGATAACTTACAGGACTATGAGATCCAGGGATACAATATGTTTTCGTGCAATAGGGGTCCAGCAATGAAAGGGGGTGGTGTAATGCTCTATGTGAATAGCTTATTCAGTTCTCAAAAAGTAGCAGGTGGGGATAAAAATGTGTCTGTGGAGTCCATTTGGCTTGATGTCACTGTGGGAAAAGGCAACAGCAATACTCTTAGGATAGGAGCTTTCTACCGATCAGGAACCCTGCCACGTTCTCAGCAACTGGAGCTTGACAAGGTGATTTGTGAGGAAATCAGTAGAAACTTTAAGAGGAAGTGCCATATTCTCGGTGACTTTAATCTAAAAGGTTATGAAAATGCTGGTGTTGGCTCCCCATCATGCAAAATGTTCAGGAAATGCCTTGAAGAGGACCTGTTCTTACACCAGTTTGTATCGGAACCTACCAGGCATGGTTCATTCTTGGACCTTGTATTCTCGGATTTAAGTGACTTGGTTCAAGACTTGACTGTAGGCGAAACTCTGGGTAAAAGTGACCATAACATAGTTAGATTCAAGGCACATGTAGGGGAAATTATCAAGGATAATTTGGTAAAGGTTCCAAATTTCAACAGAGCAGACTTTAACGGCATGAGAGCGGCTTTAAGTGCCATCAGATGGGAAGAAGAATTCTCCAATTTAAATGCCTGTGAAATGTGGGAAAAGTTCAAATCTTACTTAAAGGAAACTCAGATTAGACATGTCCCCCAAAAGCAAAGACGCAAAAGAAGGGTAGGAAAGCCAGCATGGCTTACACCAGACGTGATAAAAGCAATTAGGGCTAAGAAAACTGCATTTAGAGTTTTTAAAGAAGCCTCAAATGTCATTAATCTAAAGGCGTATAAAAAAGCTAGAGACACTGTGAAGCAAAAAACCAGAGCAGCAAAGCGAGCAAAGGAACTGGATTTAGCTAGAAACTGTAATGGGGACAGTAAAAAGTTCTTTAGTTTCTACAAGCTGAGTAAAGTTTCTAGCACAATTGGTCCACTGGAAGTAAACGGGACTACATTGGGTGAGGATAGTGAGATGGTTGAGGAGCTGAGCAAGCAGTTCAAATCAGTGCTTACATTGGAAGATATGACCAATCTGCCGACCGTACACCATAGTTCAGTTACATGGGATCTGACAAATGATGTTGATTTCATTGGTAGTGATGTTGTTTACATTCATATCAGGAAAATAAAGCCAAATAAGGCCGCAGGACCTAATGATATTTATGCTAGGGTGTTGCGGGAAACTGAAAAGGAACTGGCATTTCCACTTAGTATAATATTTTGTAGATCAGTTTCACATAATGAAATTCCAACCGATTGGAAAAGGGCAAATGTAGTTCCTATTTTCAAGAAAGGAGAAAGAGGGAAAGTTGAAAACTATAGGTCAATAAGTCTCACATCCCTAGTCTGCAAGGTACTCGAATCAATTATCAAGGATAGTATAGTTAGTTATCTGGAAGGTAGCAGATTGATTCAAGATACTCAACATGGATTTAGAAAAGGACGATCGTGTCTCACAAACCTCTTGGACTTTTTGAACTTCGCCACAGAACAATTTGATCAGGGAAATCAGGTTGATGTAGCATATCTTGACTTTAGTAAGGCCTTTGACAAGGTACCCCATAAACGGTTAATGATACAGCTTCAGTCCCATGGTATTGCAGGTAGCATCTTAAAATGGATAGAGTTGTGGCTTTCAGATACACAGCAAAGAGTGATGCTAAATGGTACAAAGTCATCATGGCAAAATGTTCTTAGTGGAGTCCCCCAGGGGTCAGTACTAGGGCCATTACTGTTCATTATATTTGTAAATAACATTGAAAGTGGCCTAAGCAGTAAAGTTTTGAAATTTGCAGATGATTTGAAGGTCTTTAGGGCAATAACAGGTCAGGATGAGCATATCTCGCTGCAAAAAGACTTAGACGAACTTGTGAAGTGGTCCGAAGAATGGCAAATGAAATCTAACTTTGATAAGTGCAAAATCATGCATGTAGGTAAGCAGCATATGAAGGCTCCATACTTGATGGGTGGCCAAGTACTATCAGTGACTCAACAGGAGAAGGATTTAGGTGTTATTCTAAACACAAAATTGGGGGCATCAGAACAGACCAAGGAAGCCAGGAAGAAGGCACTGAGAATGCTCGGGGCAATAAATAGGAATGTATCATACAGAAGTGAGGAAGTGATCAGGAAGCTTTACTGTGCATACGTCAGGCCACATTTGGAATACTGCATCCAAGCTTGGTCTCCTAGCTATGAAAAAGATTGTTGGCTTTTAGAGAGAGTACAAAAGAGGGCTACAAAAATGGTTAATGGCATAAGCAACCTGCCATATGAGGAAAGATTGAAGAAATTGAATATGTTTTCACTTAGATATAGAAGGCTGAGAGGAGATCTCATCGAGGTCTTTAAATTTGTCAATGGTCTGGAGAGGGGATACCTTGGGGAAATGTTTGAATTTAACAGAAATGATGCAATTAGAGGTCATAAATTCAAAATTAAAATTTACCACAGCAGAACAAGGTTAAGGCAAACTTTCTTCACCAACAGGGTAGTGGAACACTGGAACCAGCTGCCAGAAAACATCGTCAGTAGCAGCACATTGAACATCTTTAAAAACAGCATAGACAATCATTATAAGAATAGAGGGCTTGCTTTTCAGTATTACAGGGAGGGCTGATTAGCAGATTTGGTGGGCAACTGGTTCAGTGTACAGAGTGCAATCAAGAAGGGCCCTTGTGGCTCAGAGTTGCACTAATCTTTTATGTCTTTATGTCTTTATGTATGATCGCCCATGAATAATCGGTAACAATTCGCTTTGGTTTGAACTGCGCCCCTGTTACCACTTTGTAATCTCGGGCTGTTTGGCTAAAAAAGTGGCCGATTGAGGGAGCACTGTGGCTCTCTGACAGCATTTGCCCCAGAGGATAGCTGGTGCCCTCGTCCGCTTTAGCTAGGATGACGTAGAGGAGAGGTCGTTTATCTCCCACCTGCTTTGTTACTGCACCGGTGGCGTCTACATGGATCACAGATGGCTGTTTTGCAAATTTTTTGAAGAAGTGTTCCCTGTACATGTGCACCGACAGGGGGTTCTTCCCTACCAAGTGAACTCCCCCTGGCAGTTTTTTGCTGACAATATCTTCGTCTTGGGATACCCTCATGGTGGTCGCAATATCTTCACACGCCGCTCGTATCCCGCCTGGCGAAGCACTTGAGCAGGTGGTGCCTCCGTAAGGTTGCCTGCTCTCAGTTGATTTTCTGGGGCCTCGTCCAACAGCATACCACGTGCTTGGTACACTCCATGCACGTTTACCATATCTGCAGCTGATCTTCGGTCTTTTCCAGTCAGTCGGCGGTGAGAAAAGAAGTCGCCATGCCGTGGTGATCCATATTTAATGACTGTGACATCAAGCAGTTTGGACGTTGTCTCTTCCGGATGGTTTTCCATGTGCAGTCGATAAGTGTGGCAGCCAGGGATTTTACAGCGCGCGCTAGCCGTGAAGAACGGTCCAGTGCGTTTGCGCGATTCTTGTTTTTTGACCCGTCGGGTTTTGAAGACAAGGATGCATGCAGGCTTTAGTATCTCCATCAGTTTTCTGTTCATGACTTTTGTCCACCCCTCTCTTATTTCTCCGTCATAAATTTCGTTCCAGGTGCGTCTGGAAATAGTCATTATGGTGGACTGCGAATGGGCTGATTTACGGTAGTCGAAATCTCTATTTGGGCTGGGCATCGGTGTCCTGGGTGAACAGTTGCTATCTGGTGTCGGCATCCTCGGTTTGTGTGTGTTTTCCGATGTCCTGGGCTGGTGGATGGTTTCTGGTGTTCTGGGCGTGTGGATTTTTTCTGGTGTCCCGGGTGCGTACATGCCTTCTGGTGCCCTAGCTGCTTGAATGTTTTTTTGTTGCCATATATTTGTGGATACTTTCCTGGGTCCTGTGTGCGTGGGTGCTTTCTGGTGTCGGTGGTCTGGATGTGTGGATGATGTCTGGTGTCGGCGTCCTGGGTGTTGTGATGTTGCCAGTGAGACTGAGTACCAAGGCTCGGAAGTTTGAATTTCTTCGGTACAGCGACCACAGTGATTTGGCTCGGCGAAGGGCTGACTTCCTCCGTCGCTGGTTCTTGCAGACTATAAGTCTTCTTGCTACACTCTTCCAGAACATCCAGCCATGGGGTTGACGAATACCGGCCGGATCAGGTTGGTCCATGGTGTATGTGATGGCCGATGACATCGCCTGTAAATGTCCCAGGAAATCCACGTTAGTGACTTGATTTGCATGATTGCTGCAGTACATAATGAGTTGCTTAGATAGAGTATAATTATATAATAAACTAATATGAAAAGCACAAACGGCTCTCAATTGCTTCGCTGAGAAAAAAAGAGTCCGGCATTGGTGTTGGTGGTGCTCTCGAGCGAAGTACTGGAAAGTAATTCGAATGATAAATGCTGTCATGAAAGTCTCGTGAGCAAAATGTTTGTTGATATACTGTAATATCGTTCCGCAGCAGAAGCAGTGACCTCCGTCATGTGACCAACGTTTTTGTATCCACATTAAAACACACATTCGTGTACGTCCTAATTCGGCACGACTTGAATAATTAGCAATAAACATTTCTGACGATGGTATGCACTTCAGCTGAACGATTTTTTTATCCGCATCCATTTGCTCGCTAGAGGCGAAGACGGATCAGAACAAAACTAATCACTGTGTACCCTATGCATTCAACAGACCAGTCTGTCCTGTCATTGTGCACACTGCCGTGTCTGGAATTTTCACCTGACAACACACATTTTTCAACAGACAGCTCGTACTCAGAGCCCAACACCTTAACCACTCGGTCATCCCCGTCCCGATGCCTGGCTGTGTACAACATTTTGTAAGATATGTTATTCAGAAAATGGTAGGTTACACAATGGCACGGTGTATGTTGGTCTGTTCGCTTAGTCTGTGAGGCGATGAAGTGATTCAAGTTGCTATTTTAAGTTGTGTGTGTGTAAAGATTTTGCCGTCAGGTGAATATTCTAGGAACACATAGGTGCGGTGTGTGCTTGGCTATTTTCTCATCATTTCTTTGATGACGGGTTCCGAGTCGCTATTTGAAGTTAGTAACGTCTTAACATCGGTAATATTGTCAATGGCGGTGCAAGCCATGTACAGTAGCTGGATTTGTGTGTAAAAGCTTTGATCGTTGGGTGAATATTCCTCAAGTGGCAGGGTACACAGTGGAGGCGCGGCGGAATATCCCTTGACAAGGGGGGCTGTAATTTCGGAAGCTAGGCAATGTTTTTGTGGTTTCTGACACACATCTCATTCATGCAATATCAACGATCGATATACGGGACTGGAAGAAGCCAAATCACATCATGTAATCAAATGCTGTCCTGCATCAAATGGCAAAGAGTGCCACCACGGCGGTGTTAGCGAGACGATCTCTCGTCAGAGCATGAATCAAATACTGGCGACACTTGCCATCTTACGATGGAGATATAGTAATAAAACCAACATATGGGAGCAAATTCCACGCATCCCACTACCATGCGATTGCCATAATTATTAAAATTATGACTGTCTTTGCTGGTTACGGAACACATAGTGTTTTGCTGTGAGTGTTAACCCGCGCAGGACGCGGGAACGACTGTTGTTACCATTCCACCATTGTTGTTTCGAGTATAAATGCAAAACGGCTGGCGAGAAAGCGCCGAAGATGTTGGTATCATATGGGACATTCATTGCATTTTATGAGATGCAATTTTGTATTTTAGATCACGCAGTGTTCCAATCACAGTAGTTGCTAGATAACACTATGCTAATCATTTCGTCCCGCACGTAGGTGGGCAGGCAAGATCGTGTTTCTTTCTGCAGCGTCTTACAAAAATTGCCCAATGCAATTCAATGCAATGAAATTGCACAGACATGCGGACATTCATTCCAAAGGTGGTGTAGAGTGTGTTGTTAGATCAGGTCAGGCCACTGATACAGCTCAGGTCACTAACCTGAGACGAATTTTCGTGAATACGTCCTGGTTATATACGACAATATAATAATATGTTTTAATCCAAATCATAGGGATGAGAAGTCGACGGCCTTGCTCAGACTATCGTCCTTGACCTCTGGAACTCAGCCTTAAATTTGTGTTGAAGTTACTGCGACCACTGTAATCAGCGAGCCGAAGACTATCTGTGTAAAAGGTTTCAAGCGAATCGCAGGACTGCGAGTGTTTAACGAATCTGAATCTCAGTGGCCGAATGTAAACATGATGGAATATGATTTTTATTTCTTGTTCGCGAGGTACGAGCCCCCGTCCCCTCCCCCTCTTGCTCGCACTACTTCCTCGAGCAAATGGAGGCGCAGCGCTCCAGCACAGCATTCGTCCAGCCGACAAAATGACAAAATGACTAGGTGTACGCTGGTCTGGTGAATGCATATGGTACGTTGTGATTACTTTTATGTTCCGTTTTCTCCTCTACCGAGAAAATTGTGCGGAAGTATAGTAATGAGTTGATCAACTGTGTATTCCCTCCTGGTAAATACTACGTTCAAGTGTGGTCGAATTCAGAGGTTAAACGGATGCATATTCGAATGCGAATAGAAACGCGTTGGTGACATCACGGACATATCAACATAACACTCACAGTACATCACGCCATCGTCTACTGTCATAAATACGTCAAACGACAACCACTTATCACATACCGGAAGAAAAACCATCTCAACTTCAGCATCAAAACATTCCTTAATGGCAAACATCCAGCATTCCAATAGCACATTCCCAACTTCCTTTCCTCCACTGGCATGTACTTTAAGATATGGAGAGAAAAAAAATCAGAAACCACCTAAATAGAAAAGAACAAGTAATCCATAACAGTTAGTTTTGGAAAGAAAAGAACACCGGTATAAAACAGTGAGTAATAAAACCCAAGCTAATCTATGGGAAAACTCAGGGGCACATATCGTTCATGTAGTTTATTCGTTACTATCATGATACGCATATACGTGCAGTTTACTGAAGGAACGCACGTCGTACGTTCGTGCGGACACCCTCCGGATAGATAGTCCGGCCATGGTGACCCAATGATTCATCAAATAGCTCTCCATCAACATCCGTTGTCTGATAACATTGGCAGCACCAACAAAATGCTTTACTTTGCGTGAGACGAGTGAGGTGATGATAAACATGGATGATATCAAGTGTGATAATACGAAGACATAGGCAGGAATCTTGATGTATTAAGCCGCTTCGTGTCATGCAACACCCATATGAGTAGTGTTAACTAGAGTTGGTGCTTAACTGGTTAGCACGCGCAGCGGATAGGTGGATGAAATCCGCCCACACCTCCGGTTTCTCGTAAAAGGCACCGTGGAAAGCTCCATGTCTGACCGCAGCTATCTAGTGCCCCACCACGGCTGGCTCCCCCGTCAAAATCGCCAACCACAGTCGAACCACCCCCCGGTTCGCCCCGCTGACACAGCCGGCCGAGAGCAATCCGACTCCAGCCCGTCAGTCGAGCCGCGGCGAACAACAAGCCCCTGCGGATTAGCGTCAGCACCCGCGACCCGACACGCCGCCGGCCTGCGCTGCATCGCGACCGGCCGACAGCCACAAACGCACGCGCAGCGGTTCTGCTTACTCATGTCTGGTGTCGGGTGCCTGATGACTGATGGTCGTTAGTGTAGTGTCCGCGTCTCCGCTCGCCGAGCCGGCGTAGCAAACCTCTGTAGTATGTATAGATCACCGACGTCCGATTCTGCCATTGTTCGTGGGTAACTAACTCCCTGCTTCAAGCTATTGTGCATGCCTGGCAGCATTGTAACCATATACCCGGTGCAGTCCGCGTGCTGTTATGATGTGGGCTCATTTAATCTGCCGTTAGAGAGGGAGATGTTCAGCGGTCTGCTCCAGTGCAATGGTCTGTCACAATGGTCTGCCACCTGCCACCTGGCATAGGCTCGCCGCTAGCGGTTTATCCAATAAGATGCCGCGCCGTGCGAATATACAGAATACTTTGAATACACACTGAGCCGAGTTCGTACCTTATCGTTGGCCCAGTCCACTGACATCTTCGGACATGTTCTTGACTTGGAATGGCCATCCTCATAGACTTCTTTGTTCTGTCAAGTGAAAACGGACAAATTATAATGAAGGCATGAGTGCGAATTATAGTTACTACAATAAACATTCTGTATACGAACGACCCAATTTGCAAACATCACACAACAAGCAACTTTTCTAAATTTTCTCGACCTGCGCAGGAGAATAAGTTAAAATATTGAAGATTGAGTGCACGTTCGGTGTTTCAAAAGATCATACAAATGTATACGGGCTGCTTAAATCGAGTCTGAACGGCAATACACGGAAGTAAACATGCATGATCTGCGTACTTTACCATGGCCGGGAGACCAGTTTCTCTAAGCCAGGCGAATATGCTGTTTTGTAGCCAACAAACACTGGGACGGTTACCAGCGGTGCCGATTCTGCGAGCTTTGCATATGGGTGCAACTATTGGGGGAGGGGGCTGGTAGGAAATGTGCCTCAGAGTTTGTGAAAATTTGCTTTTGTTCCGGAAATATTGGACGCGAAATAGACATTTTCCACATTTTCCCCTTAATAAATGGTTTGTCAAATTAAGTCCTAAAGACGCTGATTTTGTCTCCTAATTCTGATTCGCACCCTCCCCGAGCCTCTGCGATGTGGCTACAACCATGACTATCCACATGTTGCAGGCATACCGTGCATCGACGATTTCTATTTCGATGAGCTGGCTCTGAAAAACTCCAATGTGAAGCTATTGCTTTAACCCGCGCCGTCTCTCCGGTCGGATCCTCACATCCCGTATCGTGGGGGGGGAGGGAGGTGGATAGAAACCCCCTCTAAAATCCAAACTAAGCGTCGCACGAACCCGAAAGAGATGTCATCTGAAAGCGCTCGACGGGTAGTATCCGGATCCACCCCTTAAAAGCAATTCCGCCCCAAAAGTGACGTCACCAGGGGGCTAGATTTTCACGACTTTGCACGACTTCCATTATGTTTTTGGGTCTGGGGAGTTAATTTTGGGATATATGAAAAAACAAAACTTATTTGGAATGAGAAAAGAACAGCGGAATCGACCAGGACCATACAATTCTTTGGCCCCACCAAAATAAAAATAAAATATTTTTTGGAAATTTCATAATTTTGAGTTTTCAAGTTTCCTTTAAATTCCTTTTCCCAATCGCTAGAGCAGACCGAGAAACGTTGTTGGAAGTCAACTTGCCCTTATAAAAATGCTTACTTTAGCCAGAATATTATATTTGAACTGCAATTGGCAAATATGGAAAATCTATATGTAGTCAAAAACGAAAAAAGAGAAATTCCACTCGTACATTTTATTTCATCCCTAAAGACAAGCAAACGCTGAAAGTTTCATTAAAATATCTGTATCCGTTAAAGCGTGACGACTGGTTGAACTTTTTGGAGGTGACCTCACATGACCTTGACTAACTCGTTGACCCTAGATGACCTACCTGACTTCAAAATTTGGAAACAGCATGCCAAATTGATGTGGAAAAAGGTATGTCAAATTTAGGTGCGCTGCCCCGCGCCGTTCGTCCACCATCCGCAAAAAACCTGAGGGGGCGGTTGAAGACCCCCCCCACACACGAGACGGGACAGGTTAATGTGCATGTTCTAGGAGGCGAGCACACCAGGTAGATTCTAAGGCTACTGTTCGAACCAGACTCTTCGGAACGATATTCGGCTATTATTCACATTATGCTCACGGAAAGCCCTGGAGACAGGCCAACCGTGTTAACGAACTAGCGCTTTTGAAACTAATCCATAAGAAACTTAGCAATGATCTCATGGGGCCCATTTTTCTCATTGGGACCCTTATAAGCCTCCCTAGGCATCCCAGTCCAGACCTCTCTAGCGTTCAGTGACCATTTTCGTTTCTATTATCTTTCGTCAAGTTTTCTCACCAGTTGTTTGGGGCCATTCCCAGTCCTTGACAGACTTTCTAGCTTCATGGGTTTTCTAGCTCTGACTGCCCTCACTATTCCTAACAAACATCGTTATCCTTAGGGACTCTTCTTAGATCTCAGGGGATTCTGTTAGCCCTCTAGGGCCCTCTCAGGCTGCAAGGGACCTTCCTAGTGATCGACAGCTCTTGTTGGTTCAAGATAATTCTAGCTCCGAGGGTGGCTCTCAGTATTCCTCACCTCGATCGCCAGCCAACAGTTTTTTAAACCTCACAGTGGACATTGTTCATCCATTAGGGGCCTCTCTCAATCTTCGAAGAATCTCAGGCCAGTCATCTCTGAATCAGGAGGGCTGCCCCTCCCTCTCCCCTTGGCTACGTCACTGTTCCAGGACCCTTCACGTCGGCACAGTAGTACTTCGTGTCGGTCCAGGGCCCTTCATGTTGGCACAGGGGCCTTCATGTCTGCCCAGGGGCCCTTCAGGCTGAATACTCCATCAGCCACGGATGTTATGGCAATATATCATACGGCCATCATTAGTGTTTCAGAACGGGACAATACATTATTCAAAACGCGTATTTCAGTGTCAGCGATTGTAGGAGAGCTTCGCATAGGTACATTGATATCCTATGCAACTATCTCAACAGTGTCGGAGCAAACAAAACTTTGAAAAGAGTGCATTACCTCGTCACCAAGCGTCGAATCGTTCGCGTAGCGCTGCAGAATCGCACGCTTCATGTTTGGGGTACTGTGGCTTTCCTTCGTGCTGACCACTCCCTGGGAATAAGACAGCATACTCAATCTCACATGCGAAACATTATTAGCCTGGTAGTGACATATCAACATCAAATTAGCAGACATACATTCACGTAAATGTATAATAATGCGATTTATTAACCGTATGTATTATGGCAAAACACTGATCCATTACTTTCAAAATATGACTGCATTTTCGGTGTGCCTTAAAGAGACTAAACTTAGTCACATCTGAAATTTGTAATGCACCAGCACGATTGAAAAGAACACCAATGTGAACACAACTACACAAATTATGCTTCCCGATTTGTCGTCGTTGGGTCACATTTTGCAGGGGTAATTCGCCCAGTTTTCAAGACCAATCTGCTACTTGTTATGAAATAAAATGAGCGTGATTCACATCCTTAAAAATTGCTCGCGAATTAATATAATGCCAACTGAAGCAGAATTCAGAAACAAAATGTGATCTAAACAGAACTCGTAACATTTCGACTATAATTGAAGATGCAAAATAACAGGAATAGCACCGGTAGGTGGTCAAACGGCACGTTTCTATCAACATGATAAATCAAGGCTGATGTTAAATATCCTCTGGAGCCTGTGATTGCCATACAACAAAAAAAATTACACAGGGACCTTATAATGCTTGAACAGAAAAAGAAGAAGAAAACGAACCACACAACGTAACCGTGTTTTCGGTGCGCCTTAGAGGTCCGATGCACATCATCAAACCAATGGTACCCGACCCGACTCAACCAGATTCAACTAACTTGATTAGAACCCACCCGCACCAAATCAAACTCAATGTAGCACGTCATAACCTGCTGCAATCTTCAACACCCCAACACCCCTTTGAGCAACCAGTCTAACCTGGCTGATCCCAGTCGACGGGAACCTAACTACTGATCCAACATTGCTACAACATCCATAACGCAACAAAAACCATATGTATAGCAACTTACATGCAAATAATTGGAGGGCAATGTTTCACTCATGCGAGTGAGTGTGATGTGAATAAACACTTCGTAATCCACTTCATTCGCTTTTAGAATGTACACATTAGCAAGTGAAAATTCTTAGGCAAATAAAAATGCTACCGAAATTGGCTAGACCGTATATATGTCGGGTACGAAAAGAAGGAAATCACTCATTCCTCGCGCAAATTCCAGTGTGCGGAAATACGTCATCTCAATCAGAGTCCCAGCCAGGTGAGGGGAGCACATCACCAAAAAGTACATCTAACTGGTTAGAAATTTGGTTATTTTCACCAGAAAAACGAGCGACTTTGTGACGCGCGAAGCGCACTGAAAGCGTTCACGATAATTTGTTTATCCGGCCCTTTCGGGAAACCCTGGCTGCGCAACTGCACAACATCAAAAAGTTAATGATACGCTATTACAAATGATGCTAGGATTTACAGCACCGATAGCTATGTTGCGCTAAAATTATAAGTTACAATAATCTGGTGGTAATATTGGCATATTAACACTGGTGGTAATATTTGCATATTAACATATGATGTATAATTAAATCAATGCAATGTGATATACATGGAAGATTGATTTGGTGGCCAACCCCACCTACACAGCGAAACCCTGTACACACCTGGCGGCGAACTTAAGCATACCAATATAAGGAAATCAATCCATGGATATCAACGGTAAACAAAACATGGTCCCTACCGATAGCATATCGCACTCACCTTGTCGTGGAGTCTTGGCGTGCACTTAACCGCAGCAAAGACGTATGGCGCGCTTGATCTTTGTAGGCCCACGTTCCGGGCAGCAGTGCGAGTCTGGGCAGGGTGAGCATGAAGCACGGACATTTGCTGCCGAGAGGGTGCGTAACGCCGCCAAGCGGAATATTCAGGAAATAGGCACTCACAACACAGCGGAAGGGCAATTTTCGAGAATTAACTAATATTGTTGAGGGAGAATTAACTTCGAAAATACTATACTCATAAAGGTATATTTTATATGCTATTGATGTCAAATTCGCTGCTTCACTGCTTAATATTCATATCCCTAATGGAAAAATCCCATGGGATTGACCGATCAAATTGCATGGCATTGTTCTCAGGACATGAAACCTTCTCCATGAGACAATCGTTTGGGAATCCCATAAGCGCATTGAAATCAGCGCATTGAAGAGCATACAATAGCATATCTTAATCCAAATCGTAGGGGTCCGGGGTCAACGTCCTTGCTGAACAACGAGCGTCCTTGACCTCTGGAGGTCAAAGTTTTCAATGTGGTGCGAAATATCTGCCACTACTGTACTCAGCCAGCCGAGTACCATATGTATGCAAGGATTCATGAGAATCGCAGGGGTCCGGGTGTTTAACGAATCCGAATCTCAATGTAAATATGGTGGAGATACATTTGGCTCTGTAGGGCTTATTTTTCAATGTGACGCAAAACGGTTTTCACCATTGAAATCAGCGCATTGAAGAGCATACAAGAGCACATTTTAGTCCAAATCGTAGGGGTCCGGGATCGACGTCCTTCCTGAACATCCAGCGTCCTTGACCTCCGGAGGTCAAAGTTTTCAATGTGATGCTAAATGACTGCCACTACTGTAATCAGCGAGCCTAGTATTATATGTATGCAAGGATTCATGATAATCGCAGGGGTCCGGGTGTTTAATGAATCTGAATCTCAATGTAAATAAGGTGGAAATACATTTGGCTCTTTAGGGCTTACTTTTTAATGTGACGCAAAACGGTTTTCACCATTGAAATCAGCGCATTAAAGAGCATACAATAGCACATCTTGGTCCAAATCGTAGGGGTCCGGGGTCAACGTCCTTGCTGAACAACCAGCGTCCTTGACCTCTGGAGGTCAAAGTTTCCAATGTGATGCGAAATGACTGCCACTACTGTAATCAGCGAGTCGAGTACTATATGTATGCAAGGATTCATGAGAATCGCAGGGGTCCGGGTGTTGAACGAATCTGAATCTCAACGGTCGAATGTAAATATGGTGGATATACATTTGGCTCTGTAGGGCTTATTTTTCAATGTGACGCAAAACAGTTTCCACCATTGAAATCAGCGCATTGAAGAGCATACAAGAGCACATTTTAGGCCAAATCGTATGGGTCCGGGGTCAACGTCCTTCCTGAACAACCAGCGTCCTTGACCTCTGGAGGTCAAAGTTTTCAATGTGATGCGAAATGACTGCCACTACTGTAATCAGCGAACCGAGTACTATATGTATGCAAGGATTCATGAGAATCGCAGGGGTCCGGGTGTTTAACGAATCTGAATCTCAATGGTCGAATGTAAATATGGTGGAGATACATTTCGCTCTGTAGGGCTTATTTTTTAATGTGACGCAAAACGGTTTTCACCATTGAAATCAGCGCATTGAAGAGCATACAACAGCACATCTTAGTCCAAATCGTAGGGGTCCGGGGTCAACGTCCTTCCTGAACAACCAGCGTCCTTGACCTCTGGAGGTCAAAGTTTTCAATGTGATGCGAAATGACTGCCACTACTGTAATCAGCGAATCGAGTTCTATATGTATGCAAGGATTCATGAGAATCACAGGGGTCCGGGTGTTGAACGAATCTGAATCCAATGTAAATATGGTGGAAATACATTTGGCTCTGTAGGGCTTATTTTTAATGTGACGCAAAACGGTTTTCACCATTGAAATCAGCGCATTGAAGAGCATACAATAGCACATCTTGGTCCAAATCGTAGGGGTCCGGGGTCAACGTCCTTGCTGAACAACCAGCGTCCTTGACCTCTGGAGGTCAAAGTTTCCAATGTGATGCGAAATGACTGCCACTGCTGTATTCAGCGAGTCGAGTACGATATGTATGCAAGGATTCATGCGAATCGCAGGGTTCCGGGTGCTTAACGAATCTGAATCTTAATGGTCGAATGTAAATATGGTGGAGATACATTTGGCTGTGTACGGCTTATTTTTAATGTGACGCAAAACGGTTTTCCACCATTGAAATTAGCGCATTGAAGAGCATACAAGAGCACATTTTAGGCCAAATCGTATGGGTCCGGGGTCAACGTCCTTCCTGAACAACCAGCGTCCTTGACCTCTGGAGGTCAAAGTTTTCAATGTGATACGAAATGACTGCCACTACTGTAATCAGCGAACCGAGTACTATATGTATGCAAGGATTCATGAGAATCGCAGGGGTCCGGGTGTTGAACGAATCTGAATCTCAAGTGTAAATATGGTGGATATACATTTGGCTCTGTAGGGCTTATTTTTTAATGTGACGCAAAACGGTTTTCACCATTGAAATCAGCACATTGAAGAGCATACAATAGCACATCTTAGTCCAAATCGTAGGGGTCCGGGGTCAACGTCCTTGCTGAACAACCAGCGTCCTTGACCTCTGGAGGTCAAAGTTTCCAATGTGATGGGAAATGACTGCCACTACTGTAATCAGCGAGTCAAGTACTATATGTATGCAAGGATTCATGAGAATCGCAGGGGTCCGGGTGTTGAACGAATCTGAATCTCAACGGTCGAATGTAAATATGGTGGAAATACATTTGGCTCTGTAGGGCTTATTTTTTAATGTGACGCAAAACGGTTTTCACCATTGAAATCAGCGCATTGAAGAGCATACAGTAGCACATTTTAGTCCAAATCGTATGGGTCCGGGGTCAACGTCCTTGCTGAACAACCAGCGTCCTTGACCTCTGGAGGTCAAAGTTTCCAATGTGATGCGAAATGACTGCCACTACTGTAATCAGCGAACCGAGTACTATATGTATGCAAGGATTCATGAGAATCGCAGGGGTCCGGGTGTTTAACGAATCTGAATCTCAACGGTCGAATGTAAATATGGTGGATATACATTTGGCT
This sequence comes from Imbricaverruca yamaguchii, assembly GCA_034440575.1. Taxonomy (NCBI): domain Eukaryota; kingdom Metazoa; phylum Arthropoda; class Thecostraca; family Neoverrucidae; genus Imbricaverruca; species Imbricaverruca yamaguchii. The sequence goes on along the minus strand of JAOTOL010001061.1, from coordinate 2,847 downwards.
CTGTAGGGCCTATTTTTTTAATGTGACGCAAAACGGTTTTCACCATTGAAATCAGCGCATTGAAGAGCATACAAGAGCACATTTTAGGCCAAATCGTAGGGGTCCGGGGTCAACGTCCTTCCTGAACAACCAGCGTCCTTGACCTCTGGAGGTCAAAGTTTTCAATGTGATGCGAAATGACTGCCACTACTGTAATCAGCGAACCGAGTACTATATGTATGCAAGGATTCATGAGAATCGCAGGGGTCCGGGTGTTTAACGAATCTGAATCTCAACGGTCGAATGTAAATATGGTGGATATACATTTGGCTCTGTAGGGCTTATTTTTCAATGTGACGCAAAACGGTTTTCACCATTGAAATCAGCGCATTGAAGAGCATACAATAGCACATCTGAGTCCAAATCGTAGTGGTCCGGAGTCAACGTCCTTGCTGAACAACCAGCGTCCTTGACCTCTGGAGGTCAAAGTTTTCAATGTGATGCGAAATGACTGCCACTACTGTACTCAGCGAACCGAGTACTATATGTATGCAAGGATTCATGAGAATCGCAGGGGTCCGGCTGTTGAACGAATCGGAATCTCAATGTAAATAAGGTGGAAATACATTTGGCTCTGTAGGGCTTATTTTTAATGCGACGCAAAACGGTTTTCACCATTGAAATCAGCGCATTAAAGAGCATACAATAGCACATCTTGGTCCAAATCGTAGGGGTCCGGGGTCAACGTCCTTGCTGAACAACCAGCGTCCTTGACCTCTGGAGGTCAAAGTTTCCAATGTGATGCGAAATGACTGCCACTACTGTAATCAGCGAGTCGAGTACTATACGTATGCAAGGATTCATGAGAATCGCAGGGGTCCGGGTGTTTAACGAATCTGAATCTCAACGGTCGAATGTAAATATGGTGGATATACATTTGGCTCTGTAGGGCTTATTTTTCAATGTGACGCGAAACAGTTTCCACCATTGAAATTAGCGCATTGAAGAGCATACAAGAGCACATTTTAGGCCAAATCGTATGGGTCCGGGGTCAACGTCCTTCCTGAACAACCAGCGTCCTTGACCTCTGGAGGTCAAAGTTTTCAATGTGATGCGAAATGACTGCCACTACTGTAATCAGCGAACCGAGTACTATATGTATGCAAGGATTCATGAGAATCGCAGGGGTCCGGGTGTTTAACGAATCTGAATCTCAACGGTCGAATGTAAATATGGTGGATATACATTTGGCTCTGTAGGGCTTATTTTTCAATGTGACGCAAAACGGTTTTCACCATTGAAATTAGCGCATTGAAGAGCATACAAGAGCACATTTTAGGCCAAATCGTATGGGTCCGGGGTCAACGTCCTTCCTGAACAACCAGCGTCCTTGACCTCTGGAGGTCAAAGTTTTCAATGTGATGCGAAATGACTGCCACTACTGTAATCAGCGAACCGAGTACTATATGTATGCAAGGATTCATGAGAATCGCAGGGGTCCGGCTGTTGAACGAATCTGAATCTCAAATGTAAATAAGGTGGAAATACATTTGGCTCTGTAGGGCTTATTTTTCAATGTGACGCAAAACGGTTTTCACCATTGAAATCAGCGCATTAAAGAGCATACAATAGCACATCTTGGTCCAAATCGTAGGGGTCCGGGGTCAACGTCCTTGCTGAACAACCAGCGTCCTTGACCTCTGGAGGTCAAAGTTTCCAATGTGATGCGAAATGACTGCCACTACTGTAATCAGCGAGTCGAGTACTATACGTATGCAAGGATTCATGAGAATCGCAGGGGTCCGGGTGTTTAACGAATCTGAATCTCAACGGTCGAAGGTAAATATGGTGGATATACATTTGGCTCTGTAGGGCTTATTTTTCAATGTGACGCAAAACGGTTTTCACCATTGAAATTAGCGCATTGAAGAGCATACAAGAGCACATTTTAGGCCAAATCGTATGGGTCCGGGGTCAACGTCCTTCCTGAACAACCAGCGTCCTTGACCTCTGGAGGTCAAAGTTTTCAATGTGATGCGAAATGATTGCCACTACTGTAATCAGCGAACCGAGTACTATATGTATGCAAGGATTCATGAGAATCGCAGGGGTCCGGGTGTTTAACGAATCTGAATCTCAACGGTCGAAGGTAAATATGGTGGATATACATTTGGCTCTGTAGGGCTTATTTTTCAATGTGACGCAAAACGGTTTTCACCATTGAAATCATTGCATTAAAGAGCACACAATAGCACATCTTGGTCCAAATCGTAGGGGTCCGGGGTCAACGTCCTTGCTGAACAACCAGCGTCCTTGACCTCTGGAGGTCAAAGTTTCCAATGTGATGCGAAATGACTGCCACTGCTGTACTCAGCGAGTCGAGTACTATATGTATGCAAGGATTCATGAGAATCGCAGGGGTCCGGTTCGACGATATCGAACTTCGATGACCACTGGAGGTCAAGGCTTTCAATGTGACGGTAAATGAATGGTACCACTGTGATGAGCATTATTTGCTCTATCAATGTGCAAGTTTTTGCAAAAATCGTAGGGGTCCGGTTGAATGACCTTGAAATTCGATTGCCTCTGGAGGTCAAACTTCTCAATGTGATGGAATATAAATGCTGCCGCTGTAATAAGCACACATAGTGATACATGTGTGCAATCTGTCGTCGAAATCGTGGGGGTCCGAGTTAACGACCTTGAAATAATTTGCCCTCTGGAAGTCAAAGTTCTTAATGTGATGGGAAGTAACTGGCACCGCTGTGATTAGTACTATTAGTACTACATGTGTACAAGGTTTTAGCGAAATCGTAGGGGGTCCGGGTTCGAATGTAAATCCGAATGTGAATCCGAATATGAAGCTGT